>BMAO01004054.1:0-101441 GCA_019973975.1 Trichonephila clavata
ATCAAAAGTTATTGCAATAAAAAAATTTCACATTTTTTGGATATTTGACATGGGAGACGTCATGAACAGGGAAACAATTTCTAACTCCTATTCCAACCAAACTCAATTTTCTTATGTAAAATCCGACGCTGATCACGAATACATGTAGCACTCTTCAAAATTCCAATTCGCTCAAAAGTAATTGCAATCATCATTCTCACATACGTTTCGGGGTTCCGATATTTCTCTGTGTGTGTGTGGCTCAGAGGATGTCATGAATACCGAAAAAGGTTCCAATTCTTATTTTAACCAAATTCAATATTCTTATGTAAAATCCAATGCTGATCACGAACATATGTGTTGCTTTTGAAAATTACAATTAGATCAAAAGTTATTACAATTACTATTTTTCTCATTTTTCCGATATTTGTTTCTGGAGATGTTATGAATACCGAAAAAATTTCCAACTCTGATTCTAACCAAACTCTATATTCTTAAGTAAAATAAACGCTGGTAACGAATATATGTAGAGCTTTTTAAAATTCTAAGTAGATCAAAGTTATTACACTTACTATTTTTCACATTTTTCCGATATTTAGCTCGAGAGATGTCATAAAACCAAAAAATTTCCAAATCTGATTCTAACCAAACTTAATATTCTTATGTGAAATCCAAAGCAGATTACAAATATATGAAGCGCTTTTCAAAATTCGAATTAGATTAAAAGTTATTGCAATTATCATTTTTCACATTTTTTCAATATTTGGGCTCGGAGGTTGTGAAGTATACCGAAAAAATTTCCATCTCTGCTTCCAACCAAACTTAATATACTTATGTGAAATCCATTGCTGATCACGAAAATATGTAGCACTCTTCAAAATTCCAATTCGATCAAAAGTTATTGGAATTATTATTTTTCACATTTTTCCGATAATTGGCTCAGAGGATGTCAAGTTTACCGAAAAAATTTCCATCTCTGATTCTAACAAAACTCAATATTTTTATGTAAAATCCGACGCTGATCACGAACATATCTGTAGCTTTTCAAAATTCCAATTAGATAAAAAGTTATTGCAATTATATATTTTCATATTTTTCCGATATTTGGTTGAGGAGACGTCATGAATACTGAAAAGATTTCTAACTCCTATTCCAACCAAACTCAATTTTCTTATGTAAAATCCAACGCTGATCTCGAATACATGTAGCGCTTTTCAAAATTCCAATTCGATCAAAAGTAACTGCAATTATTATTTTTCACATACGTTTCGGATTTCCGATATTTGGCTCAGAGGATGTCACGAATATCGAAAAAATTGAATTCTTATTTTAACCAAATTCAATATATTTATGTAAAATCCAACGCTGATCACGAATATATGTAGCGCTTTTCAAAATTTGAATTAGATCAAAATTTGTCGCAATTATTATTTTTTACATTTTTCCGATATTTTGCTGGGTAGATGTCATGAATACCGAAAAGATTTCCAACTCTGATTTAACCATCCTAATTTTCTTATGTGAAATCTAACGCTGATCCGAAAATTTTTAGCTGATCTGACGCTGATCACCAATCCGTGTAGCGCTTTTCAAAATTCCAATTCGATCAAAAGTTACTGCAATTATTATTTTTCACATACGTTTCGGGTTTCCGATATTTGTGTGTGTGTGTGGCTCAGAGGAGATGTCACGAATACCGAAAAAGTTTCCAATTCTTATTTTAACCAAATTCGATATTCTTATATACAATCCAACGCTGATCCCGACTATATGTGTTGCTTTTCGAAATTACAATTAGATTTAAAGTTATTGCAACTATTATTTTTCACAATTTTCTAAATAAAAATTCTCTTTTATTTTCTTTTATAAAAATATGTTTTTCTTTCTTCATCTATTGACATGCCGAGATCAGAATACAACGTTTTAAAATGTCTTTTTACATTATATGTTTGTGCAGTCACTTTTTCATTACAAATTATACGTATAATATTTTTATTTATTTCAATTCCTCCATATTTATCAAACCATTCAGATTGATATAGCCAGGAACTTGTACGGCTTGTTTTTAATTTTTTAACCACTGACATAGTACAATTAAAAATATTTATATTTAGAATACAATAATTCGAGAAAAAATTTTGTATTAACATACCTACATATATATGACAGGCCCCAGGCCTGCGGGTTAAATGACGAGACATCATCTCTACAAAATGCTTCTTTATTCTGCTTGAATCATCAAATATCCAACATGGCGACCCTTTGGCGCCAACACTATCGAACAATAGACGATACTTCGACCAAGAGTTCACCAGCTACCTATCTCCAGTACGCGTTCGCCTTCGTCAGCGCTCGCTCCACCTTTAAATAGGTTTACTTACCCACAAATCCTTACGCGATGATAAAGAGTTCGCTCTATTTTTATTTATTACTCCCTTAATTTTAAAGTTAATCTTTTCATACCTGACATATATATATATATATATACATGCACATTACTTTTAAATGCGTTCGAAATGTAAGTTCAACACTAGAACTGACTGGTGCAAGTGCCTTAAATTGCGAGCCAAAGATTGCTATTATCGAGAATAACAGACGTGTGCATAGCCCCCATTGGCATCTCACAAGGTGAAACAGTGAGGGGACGATTCAAGTGAAATGGAAGTCTCTTTCTACAAACATAACTGAACATAACCATACAAAAGTGTATTTCATCCGAAGAAAGTGCTTTAAATATGGTTATTTGCATTGGTTTTGTAGATTCTTTTTCATCAAACAAAATGTGAGTAAAATTATACAATTTATTTGATATTTTGTAAGCACTTTTGCTTTATTTCAAGTACTACATATTTTCATATACATTTGTTGTCATTTGCGTAACTTTGGAACTGTAATGATCAAACTGAAGGTTGTAGGCAGAATTTAAATTGATTTTGTGTCAATGTAGTGCTTGAAAAATTCAAATAGAATAAAAATAATCCACACAAGTTAGAAGAAATAAATAAATCCACGTAAACAAACAAGTGGTTGCCCAGTAATCGTGGGTCAGTTAAAAAGCTTGCGTGGGTCAGTGGCTGACCCACGGGTCATAGGTTCGCCATCACTGCACTAAGATAATGTAGTGTATTGCGGCTGTCAGATAAAATTCATAGTTTCCTAAATCACATTCATAAGACATTATAGCATCAAACCCTACATAATCGTAATTAACTCACTTCTGAAGACAGAGTAAGTGCCAGGGTTACGTTGCTTTTTTGCAGTCTCAGGTGTGTGTGTGTGGGGGGGTCC
This sequence comes from Trichonephila clavata, assembly GCA_019973975.1. Classification (NCBI taxonomy): domain Eukaryota; kingdom Metazoa; phylum Arthropoda; class Arachnida; order Araneae; family Nephilidae; genus Trichonephila; species Trichonephila clavata. Next base: position 3,268 of record BMAO01004054.1, read on the forward strand.
TTATAAAAATACCACTGGCAATGCGATCATCTGTACAACTACCGTCAGTATAAGCCTGCACTGTATTTTGAAGAATGCAACTAATAAATTCCAGAGCCAGCAGTCTAAGAGAGTGCTTCTCAAACTTTCAGTATTTGCGACCCAATTTTCTATCATAATTTTCATCGCGACCCTCCCCCCCCCTCTCCATACAATAACATTGTATTGAATCCAATAATAATGTAATTTGATACTAAAGCTATAATACGACTTTAGTTATAAAACGTGCAGTAACACGTGTTGATGGATGAAGGAAGGCAGATGAGCTTTGGTGTGTTATTCCTCTTTCAACGAGAACTCGTTGAAAGTGGTGTGTTTCTTTTGTCAGGGAAATAATTTATGTCTATATTTTTAAGTTCAGCTTATAGTAGTCTTTTATCCTGTTGCATGTGGCTATGAAAGAATCTGATGATGGATTTAATGAGTTGTCATAATTTCACCTTCTGAAATAGATGTAAACTTGTCTCATTCAGAAAAAAATTTAATCATGGTGTAATAATTAACACCATAACCGCACAAATTATCAAGATAAATATTAAACTTTGAATATAATTTTTGTATGTAACAATCCCATGGGAGTCAGTGTTAATTGTTAAACTTGCTCACACACATCGTTTGCTATTGGTAAATTCATTATCAAATATATTGTACAGTTCAGATAAATTTATAAGATATTATATTAATGTAAAAGTGTATTTTCTTATTTATTATGCCACATAGAATGTATTTTGCTACGCTTACTTTCAGTAAGTTCATGATTTTTTAAAAAATTCTTTTATTTTTGTTTCTCGATACATTTGCCCCCCCTTGTAGGGTTATCACGCCCCCCTAGGGGGCACGCTCCACAGTTTGAGAAACGTTGGTCTAAGATGGTCTTCGTGATGACTTTGCTTGTTTGCTGTGGATTTCAGATCAAAGTGGAAGAAAATTCTCCGCAGTCCCATAGAGGGATCAATACAGGATGCTAGTCGGCAGAAGTTTTAGCTGGGGCGTAGCTACCACCGTATCAGCCGTATCAATGATACAGGGCCCCCAAGCTACAGGGTCCCTAACGTGTTTAACTACAGTCTCACTGACAGGGCTTTCCTGTCTAAAATTAGGACCTGAAGGAATTTTGATACAGGGCCCTTTCAGAACTAGCTTCGTCAGTGGGTTTTAGACTCATTCATAATAATAATAAATTAAAGAAATGATGGATAAAAAACTCTTGCAAAGAATTAAAATTCAGGGTTTGTCTGTCCTCCATTCTTCTCCTTCGTTACCCGATTTAAATTGAGGAGAGGGGGGAGGTGTTTTTCTTGATATAAGAAGATTACAAGTCCCGCGTAGTTATCAATACATTTAAGAGTTTACTTTGTATTATTCATGGATCAGAAACTTGCTTTCGACGCAGTGAATGTGAAATGAATCGAGAATTTTCAAATATTTTGATCCTGGAGTCATAAGGTATTAAACCCTGGCAGTTTATTTTGAATGTCAACTGTGCAATTTGTCGCGGCATTCTTAAATCAACTGCTCAATTATCCGTAGTGTAGTAATCGCGAAGGTGGTCCAAAAATATCGTTACTCAGCTATGGAATATTCCATGGAATAGATAATATGGAAAATAACTCTCTCATTCGAGTCTTCCAATCTAATTGTATCGGAATTGGAATTTTTCGATAATTAGACTGAATTTTCGTATGAGAAATAGATTATTCATTTGATGTAATGATATGTGCGTTTTTCTCGATGAAGAAGCAAAAGGACGAGAAGGATTTATTTTACGAAGCAGGACCTGCATACAATGTCAGGTTTTACGCCATGATAGCGTTGAAATTTAAATGTTTGGTAACAAAGTTCATAGTACAGTTGGGATATTTTTTTCCTGTTCAGTACCTACACAGACTTTGTTAAACTTCCTACATTTCTGTTTAAAATCTTTTAATTCTGTTTAAGACTGTATCTCTGCATGACCTGTATTTGGATTACAGATATAAAAGTCCCCCAGCGTTAATATTGTATTCTTGCTTTCCCACTGAGGGGTCAATACAGGATATTAGTGGGCAGATGTTTTTAGACTGATACATAATAATAATAAATTAAAGAAATGGTGGAAAAGATAAATATGAAACATAACAGTGAAAGCTTAAGTTCTAAAATCGAAAATCAAAAACAACAAAACCAATGTACGAAGAAAAGTCAGTGAACTAAAATGTAAAACTTTTATGTTTTCTTAGGCTGTCACTGGCTTAGGGCTATTTAGTAGGATTTCGTTGTTTTATATATTCATATTCTTTCACTATTCTTTATAAATTTTCTGCTAAAGGGATGGGTAAGATCCTATAAGGAAAGCGTAACCTCCTTTGCTTGTTTACTTACTCACTCATCACGAAGTTTCCCGAAAAATTAGGCCTACCGACTTGAAATTTGACAAACATGGTTTTTTTTAGAGTAGCAGAGATCTGCTAAGAACGGGTTTTACCAAAGCTAAATTCCAAAGGGAGGTTGCAGGGTATTCATAAATACCGATTTTTGAAACTGTTACATCCACAAACTTGAAATATGGCAAACATTGTGCTTTTAATGAGTATAAATCCGCTGAGAACGGGTTTTGTGAAAATGGACTTTCTTAGGGGAAAGAAACTATGGAAGTGTTACGGATAAAAATAATTTTTGGTTTTAGAATAAATACATTTCACATTTGGAATTGGGCAAACACCTTTCTTATGTTGAATAGAGATCTACTAAGAATGTGTTTGCAGAAATCGACTCCCAAGGGAGTTTGCAAGGGGATTGCGGGGGAATTATAAATAAAATGTGGCAGAACCCCTCAGTATAGAGAGCGTTTGCTTGTAAAAACATTCTTTGTTTTGATCAAAGATCTTCTATACGTGAATGAGTGCAGACGCATTCCATTTGTCATTAAACTTAAATTAATATTTTACAATTTGACTTTTTGATTTACTGAATTGAAATTGAGTTATTAAATATTCTAATGATTTGTCTTCGTTGATTGAAAGGAAAACCATATACCTCTGAACCACACTGATTTGATATTTTTGATGAACCATAAAAACAAAAGGAATCCTGGTTTTGAAACAATTAGACCTAAAGACTTGGAATAACACAGACGTTTCCTCCACTAAATGTTCCTTCCACTTTGAGAAAATCAACTCCGAAGGAGAAGGGCTAGATGGACGTAACAGAGGAATATACTTCTGTTTTAGAGACTCATATCCTGCCCTTTGTGAATCAATATGCGAGGTCTATAAGAATATTTTTCAATAGAATCAAAAGCTTAAAGGTAGGACGTGATGTTCCAGACATTCAGAATAGATGGAAGAAGCACTGCAAATTTTGTTTCGAATTTGCTCGCAATTGCTGAATCGAATATAAAGCTTTTTGGAAATATATTACGAGAAATATGTCTGAAAACTTCAGCATGAAGTAAAAAAGTACAGGAAAGAACCAACTTCAAATAAAACGAAAAGACTCGTTTTTAAAATTTATCAAAACATTGCTACTAATACATTGAGATATTTTAAAACAATCCTTTTCCATTTGATATAAACAAAGAAAGATCAATATTGTTTAAAGCGTTTTATCAAAATCTTCCAATATACAATTAAAGTTATTATCTTAATAGAAATAAATTCTTTATAAGAAAAAACCTATATCATCCATTAAATGTTTGACTTATTTTGAAAGTAAATGTTTTGTCGTATAAAAATATTAAAAAACGTTTTTCACTCTTTTGAGAATAGTTTTGATCTCAGAAGAGGTTTTGCTAGAGGCTTATTTACACTGTCAGGAAAAAATTTATTTCTCTCATCAAAGCTTTAAATAATTAAAGATTGAAAAGTGCTATTGAAGCCCCATATGTAATTAAAATAAATGGGTTTACTTTCAATGTGAAATATTTGAATTGAAAACGTAAGAATGAAGGATAAATTTCTACGAAAATCCATTTTAATGAAAATCTTTAGAAATGTCATTAACATGATAATAATGTTATTAAACAAGATAATGATAAATAAATTTCAGTTTCTTTAGTTCTATTTTGAGTAAATACCCTGTCTCTTGAAATGATTTCAAATATCAATGCAATGATGATAATCTCTTGAGACAGTTTCCCTAACACGCATTCAAATAAAATCTTTTAAAAGAATTAATCTAAACTCTTTACCTTTTAAAATTTTTCTTTTGGGATTTCTTTTGTCGTCAGAAGATTACTGCTTCAAAAATACTTGATAAGCTATGATTCTTGATCTCGTACAAACGAATAGATTTTTTTGAAACGCTCTTTATTAAAGTGTTATATCTTTATTCGTATGATTGCAAATACAGTGCATAATAAATTGCATATATATATATATATATATATGCAATTTTGGATTTGAAAAAACAAAGTCGACATCGTCGACAATATTAAATTATTTTCGAATGTAATGAAAACTAGAAGAATTGATGCAAATTTTAATTGATGGCATATTTCCTCTTTATTTCCCCACTATAATATCAAGGTTTAAATTGCATGCGGCAGGAAAAATTAAAATTACAGTACATCTTATTGATTAATTGAAAGCCCTTGGTTATACGTCACAAACCTTAGTAGAGAGTTGGCTTGTTGCATGAAAAACCCACTAGACTGAAAGTTTTTGTTCAGTACATTATTTTACTAAGAAAGTATTATTGAAAAAAATTACTAACAATTCTATATTTATTAATATTTTATACTAAACATATTCTAATAGTTCTATATTAGTTATGTTCTAAGAATTATGTTATGGTGTTGATATAACGTTAACACAGGTGTCATTCTCATTTTAATATCATCAATGATACTGCCTTTTATTGGGAAAAATTATTACAAAAGAAACAACTTAGTATAAAACAGCAGAAGAAATAAAACGGTTTCCAAGAGTAATAACTTTTCATTGGCTTAATAAAGTAAATATACTTACCTATTATTTGGAAAAAAAAATATTTGTATATATTTTCTGTCAATATTTTTTAACAATCTTTTGGGCTTAAGCGTTAAAATAGTTTTTTTATTTGATAGTCTAAGAAATAGTGATGTTTCATCAATTTAATTTTCGAGTATGGGATCAAATAAATATTAAAAACTAAATACTTTTTAAAAAAAGTTTAATCAAGTGTATTGCAGAATTCTCAGTTTGAAAGGCAATATCAAAAGTAAGTATTTTCTTAAAAGAAGCAGTAGACAACTGAACATCACAATGAAGCAAAAATAAAATGAAAGTTGTATCTAAAATTCAACTTAATGTCTGTATCTAAATACTATTTCAACGTTTCTGAGCGTTTTCTTATAAAGAGTCAATGAAAAAGAAAACTTCTACTCTCGTTTGAACTTCTATTCACATATAAACTTCGTTTATTTTGTCTCTTGTCTCGACTGTATTTGAGAAAAATTATATCAAACTAAAAGCTCTACAATTCCCTTCGTATTAATCTCTTTAATTCAAGTAACTTTGGAAAATGAGGATGAGATAACTGAAACACGAGCTTCTATAAATTTATATTTTGATAGCACAGAAGATTTAAAAGTATTGATGGAGCTCTATCAATGAGATTAATTTTGAGTGCTTTACACGTGGTTATATTGCTTAATTGATCTTTTAAAATGATACTACTCATGTATACTCGTTATTGGAAACTCTTGTCAATGAACACTTTGAAATAATTACTTATTTTTCAAATAGTTAAATAGAAAAGCTTTTCTTCCAAGCTTGATATTGCAGAAAAATTATGACATTTCAAAAATTTCAACATTTTCTAAAAGCTTATCAAGGGGGGGGGGATGCATTTGTTAGAATCAAAATTTTGAAAACATGAACAGAGTTAAATGGCAAGGGTAGGCAGAGGTGTCAAACTCGCTGCCCGCAACATATATTTTTACTGCCCTGTCAATATATCGGCACACAACAATATATTGTAAAACAACAAACCAATACAGAAACAAAATAAAATACCTAGAATTCACAAAACTTTTTTTAATTATAATTTTTTGTTATTATTAAATAAAATGTGTAACGGGTCTATTCGTAAGCCTCCTATTAATCCTCTTGGGGAAAAACTATAACTTTAACTATCGCTAAATTGAAAACTTTCTCCCAAAGAAGAAGATGCGGTTTATGCAAATCAGGGCTTATATATAAGCATTAACTTTTTGGTTCAAAAGAGAGAAAAGTTGGGAGTTAGATGATAGAAGTTAGTGATTATAACGTAAAATAGTAGAAAGCTAGTCAAGTGTGACTCGTAGATTAATTACTTAATATTTATGATTGATAATTGACGATATAATCAATAAGATATTTTAATTAAATGATATTGACTAGAAGTTGAATAACTGAGAAAAGAATTATTTTTTAGAACGTAGAATATCAAAACGCTCCAAAAATAAGTGATTAAATTTATAATTAAATATTAAACATCTCGTCTATCTCGCTTTTGCTCCAATACTTAAATACAAGGGCATTTCCTACCCTGGGCCATTTGAATTGACTGATAGAAGAATAAAATTTGTTTGTTTTGATTATGGATAATCTTCATTCTAACTATCAAACACTGATGGATGTCAGGGGACATCCATCACAAATGCATACATTTATTTTGAATATATTTATTAATTTTTTAGCATTAAACATGTGACCCTCAACTTAATATAAAATGGAATTTTCAGCCGTAATATCATACGAGCTTGACATGCCTAGTGTATAGAGTAAGCTACTTCAATTAAAATATTATCGATATAGTTATTTTAATATATTATAATGCAGAATATATGAAAACGTCACTGAAAATGAAATAAGCTTTTACATATTTTTCATGATTTCAAAAATTCGAAAATATATTGTAAGGAGAAAACTTAAAGAAATCGGGTGGCCGCGGTAGCCAAGTGGTCACGGTATCGGATCATGGCTGGCATGTCATGAGTTTGATCCCAGTACCACTAAAGACCCACCGTGTAGGGGACCGATGCAAGTTAAATCTGTCGAGAGCTCAAACGTCCTCCCGTTGGTGTGGTGTGGTAGTTAAAAAGGGGGTGCCAGCTCAGGTGTTTCACTTGATCATGGTTCAAAATTACGAGGTCCGTCGCCAAAAGCCCTCGTGTATATATATATAGCTTAACAGTGCTACTTTAATATTCCCTCACTCACTGAAAGAAATCCGGAAAGAGCTGAATGAATACAACAATTTGATAAGTTAACTCACTTAAACTTATTAAATGGTCTTTACGTTTTCATACTAGGAACGCTGTTGCAGCAGTTAAAATTTAAATTTTAATTGAGGAGCTAAAAGAATATAAAAAAATAATATTCTCAAATGTCTCAAACGCAATGAAATAGTGATACAGTCGTAAATTTTTTAAAGTATTATGATAGTAAAACATTTTGAGTCAGTTGAAATTAACGGGCAAGGCGTATATATTTCTGTTGTTATAGTAAATAATTTAGATTAAGTAGACCGTGTTATTTAATTTAATTATTGTACTGTGAAGGGGAAATAATGGTACTTGAGTTTGAATTGCATAATTATCTTGAGACTTTCCATTTTATTTTTTCAGGAAAACTCCTGTTACAAGTATTTAAACAATGTTATTAAGGAATTATTAAATACTATTTCTCTTATACATTTATGCAATACCACAACGTGTGTGACTGAGAGGTTCATTATCACAAGAAAGCGTGAAAGAGAAGTATTAAGAGGAACAAAAAGTAGATTATAATTTGGAGTAAAATTTTCTCTTACAGTTATATAACTTCTACAATGAGGATTTATGCTAGAAATGAGACATTTTAAGAATTCCTTGGGTAAAGATGCGTGGCCACACACGCCACTCCTACAATAGTCTTAAAAGCTTGATGTATTCTTACTAATAAAGTCATCTAGTTACTTGTAGCGAGCTCTCATCAGCTGAAGTTTGAGAATTTACTAAAAGATGAGACATTTTTTAAAACTATGTTGTTTAACTACTAAATCACTATTTAAATTCAACCAAACATATGAGAGCTTACCAACTTAAATAGTAATCTAGCTATATAGAATCTAAATGCAGTGAAATACGAAAGCGAAAACGCTTAAGACGAAATATGAGTTAACCGAAATAATACAACGGTACTGACAAACTACAATTTTTTTAAATACATTTCTTTTCTCTTAACACGAAATGAAAATTGCTTAACGTGGAAAGATTTCCTTTCTGGAGAAGGAGAATGTTGAAACTAAGCTGACACTTATTAAATGTTTGAGAAAATTTTTGTATTATTGAACTGCCCTATGTACCATCAGAAAAATTCGTTGCAGTAGAGGATTATAATACGTGTACAGCCCCAATTATAGAAGACAAAGACGTTTTGAAGTTTGTTCAAAGCTCAATAAATACCATTGATGCAGATTCAAACGATGTAAATGAAATGAATAATGCAGCTCCTGTCCCCACGTCATCCGAATTGAGGAATATCTTGAAAAGTATGAGCAATTATTTATAGACGCACATTTCAATGGTAAAATGAATAAAAAAATGGACGACATGGTGTGACGGATCTGTAAGCGGCCTTCACACTAATTCTCTTGGGGAAACTTTGGGGCTAGCATTCGTGTTAATTCACATCCATCCCTTTTCAAGAAGCAACCCTGATATGGAGATTAGTTTGACTATATAAAGTCAGGGTTTTGTAACTAAGAGAGAAGGAGCAGAGAAACTGTTGTGGACTTACGAAGGTGAGCTATAATTGATTTTCACAACTTGAGTTAAGAACGGAGTTTGCCACTATACTAAATTAGTGGATTGGGAATTTATAGTCTAAGATAGATTAGGTTAAATTAAACTGATTACTTGCGCTTGTTCACTTAGAGTTCATTGCCTTCTTTATATCACTCCTCCTAGGGCATCTTCTTGTAGTTTAACATGTGGTTGATTAGTGCGCTTGAATAGTAATAAAAAATAATTATTATGGAAGTTTCTGGTCATGCTTTGCTACCCACAAACCCTTAGGTAGGCAGGACGGCCAGGGAGCGACCTCAAATGGAAGTCGCTCACAATGGAACAATTTGATGCTAAAAAAGGCAATTTAAAGAAAAAATACGAGATTACTTTCCAAAAATCTAATAAATAATTATTAAAAAAAAACTTGAAAATATTACATTAAATATCATTAAGCTCCCTTGAATATTTCTGTTTCATTGATTTTTATTAAATGCATGCATATATACATATCTATGTATTTAAAATGTCCTCTAATGAACTTAATTTTGATCAATACATGATTTTTCGCAATATCCCAGAGCTTCTCACACTGTGGGGCGCGCCTCCTAAAGGGGCGTACTAACCCAAGGTGGGAGGAAAGAGTATATCCAAAAGTAAAAAAAAACTATTTAAAAAAAACATTATTAATTTACTGAAGGATGCAAAACAAAATACTTCGACAAAAAAAATTACACTGATATAATACACTTATAAATGTATCAGAACAAAACAATGTATTTGCTAATTATTTTAACAATGCTAAGTTAAGAACAAGTTTAATAATTACTATGGACTCCCATGGGCTTGTCACATATTATATGCACAAAATTTAACACTTGTTTTGTTAATTTGTACGGCTTATAATTAAAGTCGTATTGTAGCCTTAGCGTCTAAGTATATTATTATTGAATTCAATACATTGTTGTTGTATAAAGGGGGGTCGATGAAAATTATGATTGAAAATTGGGTCGCAAATATTGAAAGTTAGAGAAGCACTGCAATATCCTTTAGCAAGAAATTCTTTTAACACGAAGAAATATTTCAGTCCCCTCAGTTTTTATTAGGCGATTTTCACTGTATACTTATCAACGGAAGATCGTACACGGTAATATTAGTCCTAGAATAGCCCCAGTCGGATCCTTTCAATTTGAACCACATCAGTTTCCAATTTTAACTTTGTAGTCTCCATGCGATAACACAATCACCATCCTCTAACCTCCCTCTTCCCTTGACTTTAAATAGCAGCCTTTATTAGCTTAAATCGCGGTTCCTTTACAGAAAAAGGTTTTATAATACTATAACGTCATCGAAAGAATATATTCCATAGAGAAACGGTTCTTAAACTGTCGATTGCTGCGGACCTTTTTATGTATCAGCGTGACATCCCAGATCCTAGAGGCGGATTAAGGTAGTTGGAGGCCCTTGGCGGTAAAAGGTTTGGGGCCCATGGGCTCAAGAGTTGCAAAGCTAAAATAGTGAAAAGAGTCGATTATACTTTAAATTCTCAAAATAAATTGTATTGCTAATAAAACTCAACGACTAAGGAAAAATCTTAACTCTATTTAAAAAAATTAAAAACCTTCAAAAAAGCTTACAATTTTGCTATACAACTTTACTTCTTGATTTCTCTCTGGCAAAGTCCTCAATTATTTTTGCCGTATCTATTTTGTCCAAAACATCTTGTATTCTGCATATAATACGGTCATGTGGCTCAATTTGTCTTCTTTCCCATAGAGTTTCTTAAATAATTTTCACACACTCTTTTTAAAACTTATAAAGATCCCTCACCTGATGCCTTCCTTCAATATAGGTATTGTTAAAAATATTTTTAAAAGTATTCCTACATTTGGATCTCTCTTGCAACTCGATACATTTCTAGGGGAGGGGGGGGATTTCATTGTGTATCTTTGTTTTCCTTTCATTTCTTCTTGCAATTTATATCGCCAAAATTAAAAGATTCTATATCGTCTTTGTAAGTTTCCTCTAATTTTTGTGTAGCTTTCTAATTTCATGTCTCTCATAAAAAAATACAGTAAAGTGCTCCATAACAGTTTCATAAATCTAAGCTCTTCGTAATAGTTCTGATCTTGCCCTATCACATAGGATATAAAATGAATTTACTATAAGAAATTTTCCTTTCTTTCAAAATATCATAACCGACTTCTTTACTTTCACGCAAAATAATTTTTTTTCTCTTACTGCCAGCTTGTCTAGTTCCCTCTTCAAACGAAAGCCCTGATAAATCAATTGTTCTATTTTTCAAAATTCATTTCTGAAATTTTGAATACAACTTTCTGGAGATTTTAATAAGATAGATCCTTTTTTAATTATTCACACTCAACTTTTTACAATGATTTGCTAGCAGTATTTATGTCCTGGAGTATGGTATTACCAATCATAGTCATTGGGGAAGTTTCATATTTTCCCATCTGTTTCAAAAGAGAAGAAGTCTCCTGAATTGTGAGGTTTTTTTCCTCATTCGTATCACCGATTTCAGCCAAGATCGCTTTTAATAATCTATATCTTGCTATTAAGGCCTAAATTCAACTAACTTGAAATAGTTTGATTTAAACTAGAACTATATTTTATCATGCAACTTCATTTTATTTCGTTTAGTTTCATTAGTAAAATATATTGATGGAAATAAAAACCCCATCACAAAGGATTTGTGCTATATCACCGAAATTTGGTAGACGTGTTTATGCACCTGAAAGATGACTTTGATTCAAATTCAAGGGCGTAGCTACAACCGTATCAATGATACAGAGCCTTCAATATGTGTAACTACAGTCCTACTAACAGGGCTATCGAAAAGGGGGCATCGAAAGAATTTCGATACAGAATCCACTCAGAACTAGCCACACCAGTGTTCAAATTTCTAGCGCGTAAGTCTGGCCCTAGTTTGCACCAAGTAGAGGATGTGAATCAAGTGTTCTTCAAATACACACTATAAAGTTCGTGAATATTGTTTATTGTTGAGATTTGCCGTAGGGAGTCGATATTAGTACAAAATGACTTTAAGACGATGAAGATGCTATTATCAACAGGTCTCTTAGGTAGTGTAATAGAGCTAAAAGGGAGGGGGTAGTTCTTTCCATGATATTACAGAAAGACTTAGAAGGAATGTATCCATTATGCATGATTTTAGGCCGCAGTGGTCCTGCGAAGGGACTACCTGAAGAAAAACTATGGTTCAATCACGCACGGGTCACTATTGACAGAAGACTACAGTATTCACCAAAAAGCTGGGAAACGTAGTGCATCTACAGCAGAAATTACAGTTTTTTCCGGTACCAGAGAGACACAATGGACTGTAGCAAATCAGTCGTTTAAAAAATAGCTCCCATCCAGACTTCCTTAGCGTTCATACTTTTAACTCTAAATCATTGACGTCACACTAGAGATCATTGGAGAGTAGAGTGGCAATGTGTTGAGTTCTCCGATCAAAGCTGTTTCTGTCTTGGTGCCAATGAAACAGTGGCGTAACGGAGAAGATTAGAGATCCCCTGTAAAGTCGGGTTTGGGGCATACTTGATGTCAGTCAGACTATGGGGCCCTAGAATCCAGGCCCATCCCTGCAATGCGTGGGTTGAGGAGTGTACGTTACGCCACTGCAGTGATAGCTGTATATTGATTAGAAGAAGGCCAGGTCAACACCTGCAAACAGTCTGCCATCTAGATACACTGGGCCTGCACCTACAGTTATGGTTTAGCCCTAGCAATTTTCTTTGAATATAGGAGCACACTCGAGTTTAATTCGCACATCCTGACAGCAAACTTGTACATCCATCTGGCGATTCAAACTGTTGCACTGCGATTTATAAACATCATTCAAGGGGTGTTTTCCAATAGAATAATGTGTTTCCTCATACCCTGTTGTAACCCAACATGCTTTATAGGGTTTCGATGTGTTACGTTGGCCTGCTAAATTATAAGATCTTCCTCCAATCGGGAACCAATGGGGCATCATTGGATGACGATGACACCTTCATCCACAACCAGAATTAAACAACCTTATATATACCGACCAAGAACAACAGGCATAAAATTCCATGTACCTATGATACATGACATGCACGTTTGCATGCTTGCATTTAAAATTGTGGCGGTTACGCAGGTTTTTAATGTGTATCATCATTTCATATTTGAAATAGCTCTACTCGCGCTTACATTAACCTGTGATCTTGAAACTTTAATCAATTAGATATGTTTGCTATACAACTGTATTTCTGAAATTTCATTAGCCGACACTATTTTTTTCTTGGTGTTGGGATTCCCCCCCCCCCAGCGCTAAATGTACCCGAGGGTAATTAAGACTGGCTGTGGACTAAAAATGAACATGTTTGACTTGTGACTTGAATAGTATTCGTTCGAAATAAAATTTTGGCAAAAAGAAAAACGCATGCGAAAAAGTTGCACAGATTGCAACGATACAGATATATGGAAAAATGATGGCTAAGGTTGCTACACGACTCAAATACGGGTTGCAATATCGGTTCAGATGTTTTGTTGAATTTATAAATGGAATCCATCAAACTTGGGGCCCTGCTGGCTCTAGGGGGCCCCTGGCGGCCGCCAGGTCCACCACCCTCTTAATCTGCCTCTGCCAGGTCCCCAAGATTTTGGGAACATCCCTCTCCGACTTAATATTCTTGATCAAAATACATGTTCTAGTAGAGTTTTTTCAAAAAGGGCAATTTATTGATCTAGTCTAGTATGGCACATTTTTCAATTTTTCTTGAAGACCTTTCAGGGGTTGTAAAAGAGGGAAATCTCAACGTTACATGAGGGACTCCACGGTATCCCTAGAAAGGTGCTGTAGAACGGCTCTCAGTTTAAGAACCGCTGCTCCAGAAAATTAGTAGGAATCGCAAATATAACCCTTTACAATCTTTCCCCTTACGGAATACATCTTGAAAGAGATGCCTGCAACAGTCTCAGAATATTTCTGATTTAACGCGATAGTGGAAGTTAATTTAGCAAAAATCTCGCAGGTTATTATTCGGGATATTTTTAAGGTATGTGACTACTTTCGGAGCACTTTGTTTAAAATATATAAATTTTCAACTAAATAAGTACATTTTCATTTTAAATGGGGCATAAAATTAGGAATTAAATTTCCACAAAATAAAAAAAAATAATTTTGGGTATATTGGGAGTTTTGAGTGAAATTTTATTGAAAATTTGCAGTTACGGTATGGCTTGTATTGAAAAATCTAATTAATATATTCAAATAATATTTATACAGTACATGAATTAAAGCATTATCTGGGCTTAGAGTTATAAGATTTGAAATACTTTTGAGAGTTTCAGAAGTATGTTATTTTTTCTGCAAGATCTCAATTTTTTACAAAAAACTAATTTATTTTCCCACAAAAAGTGCAATAAAATACATAAATATATTCACAGAGATTAGATCATAATCTAAACTGGAGATAAAACTAAATAAAACATTTTATGGAAATTTCAATTCAATATCTTAAAAAGAAATTCTGTAGTGAACTTTACTGTCAAGCAAAAAATTCAAAAACATAGTTTCTCAGAAAATGCATTTAAAGATTTTAATACAGTACAAAACATTTTCTACTAATTGTACATTTTAAACTCACCATATTTATAGGTCAAGATCTCTTAAGCTTCATATTTAACTAATTTGGAATTATTAAAAAACTTTTTGCCGTTTTCTAGAGAGTTTTATAGACTGTAATAATTGGCGTTTTTAGTGAAATTTTGATGAAAAATTGAGTTACACAGAATTCTAATTAATGTATTCAAATAATACTTATACCGTAGGTGAATAACATCTTTATATGTGTTGGGAATTAAAATATTTGTAATACTTTGAAAGTTTTTAAATATTCTAAACTTTATGCAAAAACACGATTTTTTAAAAAATTAATGATTTCCCCCCTTAAAAACGCAATAAGGTACATAAATATATACACAGAGATTAGATTTTTATTCATAACATAGATAGAACTAAATAAAACATTTTCAGAAAATTTCAATTCAATATCATCAAAATATTTTGTGTAGGGATCTACTTCCGGCTTTGTAAACACCATTTCCGGTTTATCAAAAATGCTATAGCTTTGCTTCTAAATATCGTAGCAATAAAAATAGCATGGTTTTGGAATCTTAAATGTATGGTCTACAAAATAAAATCATAAAAGAAAATTCGAAAGTCTTCACCAATATGGCGAAATTTGGGTAGTCTATAATACTCGTGTTAACAGGTGTGTGTAGACAAATAATGAAACGCTGCCGCATTGACTTTCTCACTTAATAATTAATTCAGTTTGGATTAAGTCCTATTTTTTGTTATAAAAAAACGAAGCATTGCATGATACGCAGAATGCTTCCAATATTTTATTTAGAAACGAAATCCCTTCCACAAAACTTTCACACTATACCAGCTTAAGGAGACTCTAAGATGCATAAGCCGATCTAAACATTGAATCCATGACTCAGCAGAAACAACGCTGGAGATGAGTTTGCTAGCAAAGGCACTTGACCATTCCGGTATGAAAAATATACCTATATATGTAAAACGAAATATGTAAAATTATTGGAGTTTTCAGCTTCGAAATACATAGATTTTTACAGAAAAAAATGATACATTTTCCTAAAAAATCTACAGCCAAACTAATAATTATACACGCAATATTAATTAAATTGGTAATATTTAACAGTATTTATAACCTGAATGGAAAATACACGTAACTAATAAATAAACAAAATTTTTCGGCTTCACGTCAAAAAAATTCCTTTTATAAATGAAATTCTGTTGTTGTTGCTTATGCCACCTGATAGACAGTTACATAAGATCAAGGTCCATGAAATTTATCGCGGCTAAGGGCTAGACTCTTACGCCTGTCGTTAGCCTAAGCTTTGAGAACCCTTGCTGGTGACAGTACGATTTTGGCTCGGTTCTTACACGATAGATGGCGACGCTATATACCTCCACCTCCACAATTTAGACATGGAAATGGAGGGGAGGGAAATATTTTTCAGTCCCCTGTTGCTACGACAGCCCACAAAACTTTAGGACCAGCTGATTTAAAGAGCACGTACTCCGTGTGTACTTGGAGGGTATTTGGTAACATCGGGCATCGAACCCAGGCCTTGCGGTCTGGAATCCGATGCTCTAACCACTAGGCTACCCACGGCCTCATTGAAAATCTAAAGATTGCTTATTCTAGAAAAATGAATTAGTGAATTTAGTTTTCATCAAAATCCAGATAAATAAATAAATAAAAATTTAATTATGGAATGGAAGGAATAAAATATGAGCTGATGCTTGTAATAAATTAAAACGTGTTAAAAGAAGAGAATTTGGTACAGGTGAATCCTTTCAGAATATTTTCGTCTAATGTCAAACGTCATCAAACTTTTTAAAAACTTGGAAATTGATTCAGTGCGAATTAAATATTTGTATTGAGAAGCTATTGTAGTTCTTTGGCGGTTAGATGAAAGAAAACATTCGAAAGACAAATACTTCATTTTTTTGAAGTTTAGTTTGTAGAGAATATTTGAGCTTCAACAGAATGGAAAAAAAACAAAGTATTCCTTTTGTCGGTAAATGGAACTTGTTTTAGAACGTTTGTATATGCATGATTTTTTTGCACTCTATATAACATAAAATGCTATGCACTAAGAAGGAATTCTCCGAATAAAATAGAGGGTTAGATAGAATGTACATGTAGTCAAAGCAAAATCCTAGCAGTGAATGGAATGCTTTCTTTAGAAAATACAGCTGGAAAGGTCTAAAAACAACAAGAAAATATATTATTCTTTAATCCACTTCGGACTGTGATGCAAACTGTTATTCGGCAGGACTGGTTGAGTCGTAGGACGTCCTGCAGGATTATTTGTCATTACGTTCCAATTGACGATTTAGTTTGGTTTAATCCATAGACACATATGGAGATGATTATTCATGTTTATCTAAATTTAATAATTATAATAATTATCTAATAATTTAATAATTATAATGCAATGACCAAATGATGTTTAATTTATTTAAATAATGAAATATTTGTATCTCATTTCTTTCGCTTAGTTTTTGCAAGTCGATTTCCATGGGTGTATTTGCACATCGTAATTGATGTTGCAAGTTTTTCATCGGATAAGTCTGAGCGCGATTTATGTTTGATAAATTTCGTTTTCTAAAGGAACGATTCGTAACGAACGAAAGTTACAGGAATGTAGCGTGATGCTGTGGGTTATCCCTGCAATGCAGTACTGCTCACTTCAAAGTACCTATAAAAACAGAAGCAACGTGTTATAATAGAAACAATTATGGGATTTATTTTATACAAAACACTGCACTAAAAACAAAATAATGCACAAAATAATCACGTTTAGCAAAGTTGTAAAGAATCTCGTGGGCTCCAAAATTATTCAAGGCTGCCCACGGGTCCTGCGTTGGCCACCCCTGTAGTAGGAGGTCACGGATATAATCCAAAGAGGGCAGATAATGAAATGAAATTTCATTAATTTTTAATGACATTTCTTTAACTTTTAAATGTCGATGGAAAGCTCACCTATGAATTGTGCTGCTAGCCAGAGGGCTAGCAGCACAAATCATTGGTGGATCATAGGGGATTTCTGGATTTTCAAGTCAGAGCTAAGGACGACAATTAAATTTTTTGAGCCGCAAAAAAACTTTCCAGATAACGTACGATAGACTAAATTTGATAACCATACCCCAACTTTACAAAAAATATACAGATGTTGCCATTTGTGCTCTGCTTAAGCACATATGGCAACAAGATACGTTTGTACAGCTTGAAATGTCCCTCTAAATGTTAGTCCCTGTTTTCTGAAATTTCATGGAAAGTAAAACGTAAAAAATCTTAAAAATTTAAATGCAAAACACATCTAGTATATAATTTAGTTTGTTGTTTTTAATATTTCTATATTAGATTTTTAGAATCAAATTAATTTTAGATAATAAGATAAATAAATATATTTTTCAATTCCTACTATTAATTCACACTCTTCCTATATATATATATATATATATATATATATATATATATATATATCTTGTTTAAATTTTGAATCGTTAAGAAAATACTTTCTCTTCATCCATTCAAGTTCAAATACATCTTTTAAAACTAGTAGTATGCATGGCACTTGATGTTAATGCACAATTCTTAAAATATTAATTCATTAATTAAATTAACAAATGAGTAAATAGTAACAAAAATAATAGTCTAACAGCATATATAGAAATGAAAATTGTTCGTTGTGTCCGTGTAACGCAATGGATAGCGTGTTGGACTTCTAATCCAAAGGTCGTGGGTTTGAGTACCACCTGAAATGGCCTAATATCTGAGAATGAGATTTCTTTTTTTATTAAACAATTTTATTAGAATAATTAAATTTAAAGAATTAAAAAAATAGTGAAAAACACAAAAAAAAGTTTAGCACCCTATATAGAAATTAAAATGGAAAATATATACTATTGAAAGGAAAATCGCTTTCTATTTTGTCACTTAATATCGGAATTCTGTCATATGTATATACATATTTATATTAATTGTAACTATTTAATAAAAAGTAACTAAAATAAATTTTTCTTTGCCCCTGTATAGGAATTGACTTAATTTTTTTTATAATACTTGTTATAAATCAATCTCAATCACAAAAGTATTTTAAAATAACATTACTATAAAAAATTCTCTATAAAGAGTTAAAACAATTATAATCCAGTCCTAGAATCTTGAGAACATGGGTCTGGAACCTTTTAGCTGTGGAGTGTCAAACCATTCTACCAATATAATTCAGCATGCCCCGCAGTAGGGCATTTTTGAAACAATTCGATTCCCGCGATAATGCATGCAGAGTTAGAGAATAAAGGTCAATGTACAGATTTACAATTTTATTATGCATTAATTTTGCGTCATTAAAGTATTTCTTAAGATAAAAATAAAATATAACTATTTTTTCAACAAAAATAAAAAAATTAAAATTGTGCAGATATTATGTATATTTAAACATATTTATTAAAGCATATAAGAGACAACAAAAAATATATAATTTTTCTTTTCATTTAGTTAACTAAAAAGCACAATCTTATAAACTTATAAGAATAGCTGTAATGTAAGAAAAACCCTAATCTATCTATATATATATATATATAATGATTGAGTGGGTTTGTGCAGCAAGTGGAACGTATCACTTTTTATCAAGAGACGGCAGTTGTAGTCCATGCTTTACTTTTTGCTGGTAAATCTAGCTTTGTTGACAATTACAACGAAAACACGTCTTTTATCTGTTCTAAAGAGGTAATTATCAATATATTTCTAACTGCTCATATAAACGCTTTTTGTCTTAATGTTTAAATAATTGTAGAATAGTAAAAATATTAATTATACTCCATTAATGTTGCTTGTAGGACTCAGGATTTCGTGACCTGCACGATCGTGTGACTTGGGCATTACTTGAGTCACTACAGCTGTAAAAGTAAGAAGTGCTTGCCATGTGAGTTTTTTCTGTTTGAATAATTTTAATGGAAGCCTAAATAAAAGCGAAATACATTGTTATATAATGGGCTCAATTCATGACGGTCACATGATGAAGACAAACACGTTTTCTCTATTGAATTCAAAACAGACATCAAATTAATTGTAATTGTTGTTCTACTTGTAAAGATTTTGTAAAATTTGAAATTTTATAATTGGGTAAAAATGTTCTCAGATTTCATAAAAAAATAAATTTCTTCAAAAGCGTTTAAAATTTTAAAAAACTTATTATATGCATGTACTTTTAAATAAAATGAATTTTGGCTACCTATGTGCATTATTGTTGTTGATAAACTTGTATTTTTTAAGAAAAAGTTTCTGCAAAGTGCGAAATTTGGCAACAACGCATGAACTGAATCGCATGAACTGATTAACTGGAAACACATGATTGTTTTTACCTTGTGACTATGACATCACATGAGTTTTTGAACTGATTGTCTAAAAACAGATGGTTATCATTATCATGTGACTATGACGTCACATGAGTTTTTGAACTGATTGGCTAAAAACACATGGTTATCATTATCATGTGACTATGACGTCACATGAAATTACCATATTTTCTTGGGTGTTGCCATGGACGAGTTCCTTTTCTCGTTCTCTCGCTCTTTTTTGAAATTAATTTTCTCTTTCATACGTTTGTTGAAAGGTATGGTATTTTCATCCTCTACACAAATATTTGCATCTATGTTTCTTCCTCTCTTAATTTAATTTTTTAAAAATTGTGGTTTAATTTTTTAAAAATTAAAACATTTTCTGATATATTTTATTATTTTTCATGAAATACTTTGCTAACCTTTAAACCAAAAACTTTTTCAGGTGCCTAAAAGAAAAAGAATTCTCACACCAGATGAAATTTTAAATTAATGAATAAATCAGATTCTCAGCTTAGTCATCTCTTGCATAATGACTATGCTGCGAACAAAACATATGAACTACGTACTCTGGATGGAGAAACAAGCTCAGATGATAGCGATGAAAAAAAAAACATGGAAATATTTGTAATAAGAAGACAATTTTGGATCATGCTTTACCATCAAAATCTCTTGAGCCTATTCTTTGCATTGTTTTATCTTTAGAAAATCCTTTGTTTCTGTACAAACATCAAATAAACTTTCTCAAAAAATCCAAATGGGTCTGCTAAAATTTAAATTAGATATAGCTGAAGTATTAGCAACATCTCTACGCACTAATAAAAGAATTTTAACTGATGATGAATATGACAGTGTTGTATAATTCCTCTAGTAAAATGATAAGAGTATTATAACCCGCCTGCTAAAAGTCCATGCAAGGATAAAGATCATTACATGTATAGCCATTTTTGATGCGTTGATGACATTTCAAGGCCTCGCAAGTGTAGATTTGAAAACTGCGAAAGCAATTTGAAAACACGTCGGAGAAAACGCTACGTTTATTTATGCTAGTCAAAAACAAAAACATACTAAAAGGATTTTCACAGTAAATAAATCGTGAGTCAGTAAAAAAAAATTAATTATATATCAATAATTTCCTTATTTGTAACAATTTTAGCTGAATTAAGTTTGTTCCTTCTGTCAACTTACTGCTAAAAAATGTATAACTCGTTAAATATTTTACATGTGATGGTTTCGTAAGAAAAGCCCAATCCGCGTGATGTCTATGTTCAAAGGGGGGGGGGGAGAAAAGTTTTTTATTACTTTTTACAGTGTCTATGAGGTCAATATAGTTGTAGTAACCTCTTGTTACCCCTTACATACGAACCCTCTTGTCTATCTGTAAACCCGGCTAGATGTGTAGGAGGAACTAAATTATCTACAGACATTATTCCAATCTTACTTGATTTATTAATTCTTATTAACGAATATGAAACAGACACAACACAATTCTAATTAAGGTATATAAACAATGGTCGAGTGCATAGGTAAGATACTCAAATGCGGGGATAATATTACAGAACCTCAACTGAATCTAAGACAGCTTAAATACGCTCATTTACAACTACGTCACATACTAATAATCCGCTTTTACTTAATCAAAAGTACGATACCTGAATTCCTAATACTTCAGATCCTTCACGGGGAACTTCAGGCACTTTCTTTAGCTTGATCAAATGACGATGGCTCCACGCTATGTAATCTTTAATTCCGCTGCTTTTCAATCTGCACTAACTACTTCTACTTGCTCACATCAAAAGTATCAACTTCCGCTTGTCAACAGCTGCGTGTCAACAGATCACTTACTTCACTTTACTTCACTTAACTTAACCTCACTCTCCTTCGACTCGCGAAAACCGAATTTATATAATATTCCTCATTTACATAAATCACGTTTGGTTTCTCGATGAAGGTTGGTTGAAATAAATATTTTGTCTTAAAGAAAAAGGAAGAAATTAGTAGAAACGCGTATAGATCCGTCACATAGTGTTAATAACCAGAAGAATATAATATTTAAAAATAAAAATAATAAGTTCAAGCCCTAGTACAACTGCCATGAATAAGGTCTGATGTACATTAAATCTGTTGAGGCTCAAAGTCCTCCCGTTAGAGTATCGTGAAAGTTTTGAAAGGAGGTGTCAGTTTAGGTTTCATTCTCGTCACTTGACTGAGGTTCGAAATTACCAAGTCCAGCGCCAATAGCTCGTGCTATTTTATAGTGCGATGTAAAAACAAACATTCTCTCACCTATTTAGTGTGTGATTTCGTACTATTTAGATAACTTTTTAGAGCCCCACTTTTGGGACTGCAAATTGAAACAGAAATATTCATTTTTAATAAAATGTTTTCCATAATGAACATATTTAAAAAAAATGTACAAACATGGTAAAAGCCGCCCATCCGGTATAGTGGTCAGTGAAGCTGACTGCGGTGCCGCAGGGACTGGGTTCGAATCCCGGAGAAGGCATGGATGTTTGTGTTGTGATTCTTCCTTCTGTCTGTGTTGTTTACCCCCGTGTTATACGTTCGGTGGTGCACGGGGTTTATAAATGTTTAAAAAAAAAACATGTTGAAAATTTTTTTCCTTCAAAATATAGTGGCAACGCGATGCATTTGGGACTATTAAACCAAACATGTGATTACATTTGGTTACTTTTAACTGGACTTTCAACAGGTATATTTCTAGACGTGAAAATGTTTATTATTTTTAATTCACAAATTGTTGTACGAATAAAAATTTAAGTGAGTAACACGTTAATTTCACATGAAATACATTTCGATAACATCCAAGAGGAACGTAAACAAGTAATACCTCAGAGGAAAAGACAGGAGACAATGCTTATAATTCGATATGACATTGATTTGCTAATTAACTATAAGTTGATAATTTTCATTTTGTTTCTAAAGAATACTCATCCATGAAAGAACTTTATTCAAATTAGCTTAATTTAAAGTCTAGTGTTGTTCACTAAATTTTGGTCGAAATATATATTGTTTATTGCTTCCAGTAAACGAATAGCCACAGAAGTCCATTACGGAAGTCATGTTTATGTAGAAAATTATGTCTAAAAGCTGATACCACTTGAAATGCTACTTTCCTTGTTATGCTTCGTGTTTATAAAGGTTTTAAGCTTCAGTTAATAAGATTTTGGAATTGTCTGTCAAAAGTGTGTCGCAATAACAGCATTTTTAGCACTATCCAATTATAGCCAAACTTCGAAATAGAAATGTAATGAACTGTCAGTTATAGTTAACTTTTATTTCGGTAATTCCTATTTAACATACATTATTAACACTTCTAGCGAGCTCCTGAGAAAATGAAAATATATAGTCAACAGAAAAATTTATTTCACACATTCGAATTAGAATCCCTAAAGACATAATTCCTAAATTTCCGTCCCAAATCACACTCTTTTTTCTTTCCCTTCATTTCTTGGGAATCCACTATTGGTCCTTTAACCCAGAGATTCTGAAACTGTGGAGCGCAGACCCTCGGGGGTCCCCAGAACTTTTTTTTTGGGGGGGGGGTCCACGATCCCTCATTTAATGTGAAGAATTCCCTCTTTTACTGACTCTGAAAGCCGTGGAAAAAATTGAAAGATATGCGCTCCCTATAGACTAAATCACAAAAAACACCACTGAAAAAACACTACTAGAGCATGTATTTCGATCAAGTCAATATTAAATTAGTAATTTACACTATTTTTAATTAGATGTTTACTATTTTCTTAAAAAACATATGTTAATAAGTCCGTAAAAATAGCAAACAGTCTTAGGATTATTGAGAAACCTTTAAATCGCTCAGCCATGTGTTCGTAATCGGGGAGGGGGGTCAAAAGCTTGGGGGTTCGCAATGCCAAGTTGATACATGAAGGGCAGGTGATCTAAAATTTAAGAACCGCTGCTCTAACCAATAAACAGTGTTCATTTTTTTTCCCGCTCTTCAAATCAGCCCTTATAAATTTAAATTAGCAGTGGAACGAACCATAGAATTTCGTTATTTGTTTCTTCTCTCTTATCCTATCTTACAATGTTGTTTTCATATTCATGTAAATGCTTTGGACTGAATAGACATTTTACCATTGGAGCAATATATTGAAAAAAAAATCATTGATAATGACGAATCCCGTAAAGGAAGTGAATTTGCAATTGTGGATAAAATAAAAATAATTAATCATTGATACTTCATTACTTCTCAGCCTGATGTATATGCGTATGATTTGCATACACAAGCTAAATTAATTGCTCTTGTCAAGCTCAACAGCTAGAACGCCGAAATGACATTGGCGATTTCTTCTTAAGAATATCATTAGACTAATTTCTCTTAATCTCTCTCTATTTCTTAATTAAACTATTTCTCGTTTTTGATTCTCATAGTAAGAGGAAATGGTCTAGAACAATACTTCTAGACTCGTACAATCCTCTTTAATTCCTTTACTCTTTACTACCTTTTGCAATATTTCTTATTATTGCAATACTATTAGCTAAATACTGGGAAATTGTTTTAGGAAACTGACATCTAATAACCGCAATGACATTGAACTTAATAAAGAGACTAATTACAAAATGGGAAGTAAAATACAATCCAGTTTAGTTTCAAAAATCACCGATATTGGTATTTAAGGCGCTGCACAGTACAAAGAGTGTTACAAAAAATAATAACACATACAAAATAATAATTAAATTTTAAATTATATTCACTACATTCCCTTCCTCGGATAGGAATTCTATCACATTCAATATGACCCCGTCTTCAGGGATTTTACAATGCATTCTCTGCACATTTTCTATGACAGTATGCAACATGTCACATAGAATATTCCACTAACAATGGTTAAAGTCAGGTTAAAGTCCTCTGCCTAGAGAATTCTCTCTCAATGATTGTTTCTTCGAACTTCTTAATAATTTCTTTCAAAGCATTAAGCGGTACAGCTCGCTTACGTAGCTTCTATTGGGTTATACACTCACGAGAGCTGTGAATGGTTACTGTTAAAATGAGTCGCATACTCACTTGAGTTCTGCCTCACTTCAGCTGCGAATACTATTATTCGGATCTGTCTACGTGTTTCTATAGCCCAAATTACTGCCATTGTTGTCACATATGAAAGTATAAAATCTTTCTTGTCATACTAATATTTTATCCTGATTCTGTGTTTGGTAAGCTAAACTGCACCTCCTGTTGGCGATTTTTGAAACTAACTTCTTTTTTGTCGCAATTTTTTTTATGTCATTTTTAGTCTCCATACCAAGTTTGGAGCCATTGTGGTCGTTAGATCAAGGTATAGGTGTCTTTGAATAATGTCAATTTTTAAAAAAACAACCTGTATACCCTTTTTTTTTAAATTAAAGATGTAACTATTCAACGCTGTAACGTGTTTAAAGTACCCACGCAATTCGAGACATCAAAACGATGCTCTATCGAGCGTAGTCAACACTTGGAAGGGTGACTTCTTGGGAAAAATGGGCCACGATAGCATTTTGTTCCTCGACCCCATTCTATAGAAATCGCACCTCCCGTTTAATATACACTGCTGGCCTCTGTAAATGCAACACCCTGAAGGAAGCACGCAAATAACATGAAATTTACAACATGCATTAGCGGAGGTGAGATATGCAAATGATTAGAATTTCAGCGCAGACACACATCCCGAACGCCTGTGGCGCCACCTAAAAGCGCTATTTAAGGCTTGGAGATTTCGACGATTTCAAGTTTGGCAATTGTGTTTTTCTTGTGGTTATTTCAAAAAACGATCAGCTATGTTTCGTAGAAAACAGCGATTAGCTTTTGATCAAGTTTCCGAGTTCGACAGAGGAAGGATAGTGACCTACCGAGATTGTGGATTATCTTTCAGGGAAATCGGTAGTCGTGTTGGACGAAACCAAACAATTATAATGCGGATATGTGACCGTTGGATGCAGGAAGGTAAGACGGACCGACGTGGTCGATCGCATTCACCTCAGTGCACCACTTCACGGGAGGACAGGCAAATTGTGCGCATGACAGTGACGAATCGCTCAGTCACATCACGAACCATAGCACAGCACATTGAGTCTGTAACGCATCATTCAGTGTCTGCGCGTACCATTCGACACCGTTTACAGCAGAGTGGTCTGTCCGCAAGACGTCTGTTGCTTGGTCTACCCTTGACGCAGAACCACAGACGTCTCCGCTTCCAATGGTGCGATGAAAGAAAGATGTGGGTGGCAGAATGGAATGAAGTTGTCTTTACTGACGAGTCACGCATCTGTCTGCACCACCACGATGGTCGAATTCGAGTCTAGAGACACCGTGGAGATAGGATGCTGAACAGCTATGTTATGCACCGCCACACTGGTCCTGAACCGGGTACTATGGTATGGGGTGGTATTGGATATCACTCTCGCATTCCTCTAGTAAGCATTGCTGGTACTTTAAACAGCCAGCGCTACATCTCCGAGGTGTTGGAGCCAGTTTTCCTTCCTTACATTCAGGGCTTGGCCACAGCCATATTTCAACAGGATAATGCGCGACCACACGTGGCACGCATTGTCCAAAGGTTCTTAGTCAATCACCAGATTGAATGGCTTCCCTGGTTGGCTCGCTCTCCAGATCTTTCACCGATAGAAAACATGTTGTCCATGGTTGCTCAACGATTGACCCAGATTACACCCCCAGCTGCCACATCAGAACAAATGTGGCAACGTGTGGAAGCTGCTTGGTCTGCTGTACCCCAAGAATACACCCAGTCTCTTTGAATCAATCCCGAGGCGTGGGGCAGCAGTGATCTCCAACAATGGCGGCTACTCTGGCAACTGATTCTGGCAGGAACCACGCTTCACGGAAGTCTATAAATTTAATCTTTTGGTACTTGGTCAACATGTTATCTACAAGATAAATTTTGTTGTGCTATATCTTGTCTTTCTTGGTGTTGCATTTACGGTGTCCAGCAGTGTGTATGAACTAATAGCACTTTCTGGGCAGCCAATAAGAATTATTATCCTCACAATTTAACAAACAACAAGGAAGCTGTTTATCACACACACAGCTCTCAAACTTCCAACAAAATTCAGAACTTTACTGTAATTCTTACATCTATAGGAACACCTAATGGCTTTATTGTAGCTCGACCAATAGCCAAGCAGCTTTTCCTCGGCATGCGTCGCTCGTTATCATAATGAATCCAGATACGGGATTGAGGATTGCTCATTATCCATATGCCTACGGACAGAACTTGGGAGTGAGTGAATATTAATATCACTCTTTTCAGCTACTCGAGGGCTTTTGGCAACGGACCTTGCAATTATGAATCATGGTTAAGTGATAAAGACGTTACCCCCCCATGATCATATCTGTTACCCTCTCCTAACTTCTACATCCCACCAACAGGAGGACGTTCGAGCTTTGACAGTTTAACGTGCATCGTCTCCCTACACGTCGCGTCTTCAGCAGTACTAGGCTGGAACTAACGACACGCCGGCCACGGTCCGTTACCTTGACCACTAGGCTACCGCAGCCACGGCCGAACTTGAAAGTGAACAAACTGAATTATATGCATTTGCACGCATTATCGATGGTGCAAATTATCGCATTATCGATGTTCTATACGCATGGTGCAAATTAATTACATATTTTAGATGCTTTTTTATGGTATTGCATTTGGAATGTTTAGTAGTGTATTATGCATTAAAAGGAAAATAAATTCGTACATAGTTAGGAATATATAATAAAATGTTCCACCGAACATTCTATAGAGAGCCCAAGATATAATATTACTGATTGAATGCTTTTTATCTAAAAAAAACATTCCTGTTTTTTTTTTTTTGTCTTAATTTTTAACATTATTAACAAGATGCTTTAGATAAAAATTTTTTATTAGGTGTTTTATTAGTAACAGAATATTTTTTTCCTTTTCTATTTGATTCCTTTCTTTCTTCTGGCAAACAGTCCAAACTTTTTTTAGTCGACTATATTTGTTCAAGGCAAATCAAATACTTAACATCTATCTTAACCTTTGTTTTCAAATAAAAAAAGTCAATATTTTTTTTTTTTTTGCTTTGTAAACAAGCAACTAAATGACACGGCGAATGCATATACATTTCTTTTAGGATTTTTTTTTACAATATTCTTTTTATATACTTTGAAATTCTGAACTTTAAAGTTTGCTTTTTGTATACTATTATTTTTTTTTTTGGTTTCTCCTTATTTGCAAATGCTTCCAATTTCTATTATTCTCTTGCAAAAAAAAAAAAAAAAGAAAAGAAAAGAATCCTTATTTTTATACATAAATTCATTAATTTAATCAAGTGAACAAATAATAGAATGTTTTTAGACAGGAATATCTGAATAATATATTTTTGAGCTAATTTATTTTGAAAAAAATATTGAATATATTTTTGGAGTAAGTTGGGAAAATAGTACTCTAATACATGAGAAAAAAATATTTTAACACTAGAACGTACGCCGGTATCGGTTGGATACCGGAGCTTGTTTAGTTGTTCTCCTTTGCGCATTTTTGCAGAGAATTTGAAAAATTTTCGTGACTTTTAATCATTTTTTGTGAGGATTACACAGAAAAAGTTTTCTGATTCTAGGTTAATTAGGACAGATTTTCCAACTAAATATACCTAGAACGTCCGCTGGTGTCGTTTCAAAACCAATATAATATATAAAAAAAACAGCTGTCGTTCAGCAAAAGATAGTTAACTAAGTAGATATCATTAGTAAAACAAACTTCCGTAAGTAATATCAGACATTTATTTGACCAAGAATGCAATGTTATTGGGTTCACAGCGGAAATGAGTCAGTTATACTAAAATATTTGTGTTAACGTGTTTCATTACATAACATTTGATTATTTGCTCATAAAAAAAATTTCATTCGATTTAGGAACTTTGTGTAGAACAAACACCCTGAAATGAGGGCTCGTAGAAAAGGTCCAAGCCCTGATGAAATTGCTAATTTTTTTCGAGATTTTCCTTAGGATGAATCGGATGGTGGTGAGCTGTCAAGTTCTAATTTAGATTCCGATGAAGACAAAAGATTGAGTGAAAGTGACTGCGAAAAATCTGAAGAAAGTGCAGATAAAACTGATAATATTCCAGTAAATATACTGATGTATATTTCCCAAAAGGATAGTATAAAATGGATACTGCATATTAGTAATGTTCCTGGTAGATTTGTGAATCGGAACGTTTTGCGACAAAGTAGTGGTTCAACAAGCTTCGCGAAATATAATCTCAACGTCAGTTTTTTTATGATATAAAGCAGTGATTCCCAAAGTGGTCCATATAGACCCCCAGGGGTTTATGGTAACATACAGAGGGTGCACTACAGCAAAAAGATAGTTTGGGGGGTGGTCCTGAGGTGTAAGTGGGGGTTTACGATAGTGACTCTCATTAAACCAGATCATGACTTTAAATTTAAAAGAAAATTTAGTCGAGTGGAAACCAGATTTAACTATTTAACAGATTTATTTGCTAAATTTATAATGAAGTTAATATCAGGACCATCGTTTCCACGTTTCTTGCCATAATTAAGCTAAGGAGTATATAATTGGACTTCCTGAATTTTATCCTAGTTTCTCAATTTGTCATACCCAATCTTCTAGGAAAAGGACGTTTTAACCTACATTCAACATTTATACGCCCTTTATTCAGATTCTGAAACTGAAACTAGGTTCGAGAATGCTTTGACTATATATATATGGTAATACTACAGTAGGGAAATTAAATTAATATGATCACATTGATAGAAAAAACAAATGTCATATTACAAGAGGAGCCTCCCATCCGGTATAGTGGTCAGTGAAGCTGACTGCGGTGCCGCAGGGACTGGGTTCGAATCCCGGAGAAGGCATGGATGTTTGTGTTGTAATCCTTTCTTCTGTCTGTGTTGTTTACCCCCGTGTTATACGTTCGGTGGTGCACGGGGTTTATAAATGTTAAAAAAAAATATTACAAGAGGAACTGATCGAAATAGGCACTAAGAAGATCTTGAAGTAAAATTTAGAAACGGATATCAGCAAGAAGAACCAGAATGGATGAAGCACCAGATTCATCTCTCCCTTAAAAGCATTTGTGTGTTGCTCAGTTACTTTATGTAACAGTTTTCTAAGCATTAATTAAATTGTAAGTTAATTAATTAACACGTGTGTGTCTTAGATTTTAAACACTATACTTCACTACAGTTAGAAATTGAAATATTTTTAAGTATGTATATAGCTCTATACCGGCTTTCAAAAAGACATTTAAGTTGATAAATTTGCAAAAATTCTTTATTAGGTAAGTAAGGGTCTATCCAAAACCGAAAAACATAACAAGTTCTCTATGAAACAAAAAGGTTTTGGAACCTCTGATATAAATGGTCATAATATATGGTAATTACATAAATAATATTAAAAAGTGTTCAAACTAAACCCACTGGACAGTAGTCCTGCAATTATTTAAATTTATTACAATTGTATTATATATATTTTATATCGCGGTGTCGAAACGACACCGGTGGACATTTAAGGGTAATCGAAATGGCAGACGTTCTAGTGTTTTAAACCAGAAGTTGCTGAAATATTAATGAGTACAACTCTAATTTCTTATTGATATTCAATTTGCCTTTTATGTATTCAATATAACGAAAACATAAACTGATTTAAAACATTAATTTTTACAAAGCGTTATACATAATTTTGATTTCCCATCTTTTTGAAGTAATATTTTAAAATCCAATTAAATAATCCCCATTGCAAATTAACAGATATTTCTCCTTTATTAAGCTATGTAGGATAGACAAAGTAAGAAATGAATACATAGAGTTTGCAATCGGATAATTGAATTCTAATTCCACTAAAAATTCGTCCGAGCCCTGGTACGTATTAAAATTTCGGGCCCAAATCTTCGTGTAGCTGAGAAGTGAATGGGAAGAGAGTTGTGTGTCAACTAAAATACCATCTGACAATAACTTGAAATTAATAGATTTATTAGTGATACTTATATTCAGGGTGTCCCAGGATTATAAGGACAAAACATAATGGGAGGTAGAACACATTGCAAGGGTTCAGATTTGCATAGTAACCCACGATCGCAAACGTCTTCATTTAGAGATCCAATTCTATCACTTGATTAAGATCTTCTATTAATTGATCCAATTAAGATCCATATCCAGATTATGTGTTTTCTAAAATGACTAAAAATAAAGTTTTTAAACATTAAGATTCCTTAAAAAAGATTAATATTTTAAACCGATGGAATGAAGTTGTACGAATATATTCTTTAATATATTCTTATAATTATTGTTCATAAAAGAAATTGAATTTGTATACAAATATTCACAAAATACTGAAACAAAATTTTTTTAAAATCAAAACGTTTGAAAGCCGCCCATCCGGTGTAGTGGTTAGCGACGTTGAATGCAGTGGCTTAGGGACTGGGTTCGAATCCCGGAGAAGGCATGGTGTTTGTGTAGTAATCTTTGTGTTGTAAGCCCCCGTGTTATACATTGTGTGGTGCACGGGGCTTTTAAATGTTCTTAATAAAAAATGTTTAACACACAGAAAAAAAATATAAAAAACCCAAAGAAAAAACGTAAAGGATTTTAAAAATGAAAAAAATATTTTTGTGAAAGAAAAAAAAAATCATTAAAGACATTTATATTTATTTGAAGGTCTTAAAAAAACTCCCAATTTTTTGGATGAATATTTGAAAAGCAATGAGCAATTTAATTAATAACGTAACATTTTTTAAAAGTCCTTTTAAAATAAAATTTTAAAAAAAAGGCTTTTAATTGGCACGTATCTAAGTAATCCATATTTCTTAAGGAATTTTAACTAGAACAAAATACTACTTTATAAAACAAGTCTTTGATCAAACGGATATTTTGTGCATTTTTTTAATAAGAAACATTCATTTTTAAATTTATAACATTATCCCCTATTTTTTAATCAGATTTTCAAGATTGTAATTATTTTAAGCAGTATTCTATAGAAACACTTTAATTAAGCTTACGAGTTTTGGCTAAAGACATTTTTGTAACGTTTTAAAACTCTTTTTTTTAAAGGATTCAATTAAAATTGTTTCGTCGAAATTCACTAATTATACTGCCAGAAATTTCGGAACTCGAGATATTTTAATACAAGGATTAACACGATTTTTTTATAAAGTAAACACCGAAATTCACAGCTTACATTTTGAAGTAATGTGTTTTTCTGTAAAATCAGACAACAAACAGATTTCTGTTTTGTGTGTGTTTATCGTCATTAAAATTTTTAAATCTATTAATTGTTTGAAGAATCTAGATTCAGAATCAGTTTAAATTAAAAAATGAAACTTTGTAAAAACTTGGTTTGTTACAAAATGTATGTCTATTCAATTAATAATATTTGATTAGGATTACTATATGGCAGTAAATTGTAAGTCAGGTACTTTATTTCCATCAGCCAATGTACACTGCTCAAAAAAATTAGGGGAGCAAGCAAAGAAAGTAAGAAAATCGCGCGAGACATCCACAGAGGGTCATGAAATGGATAGTGCATACGTATCAATGAGCGATACAGAAAAAAAGACGTAAACACATATGGAATTAAGCTTTAATTCATGGAAGCTTTGAAAAAAAAAGCCGATTTAAGGCAACAATTAGTTTACATGTAAACAATAAAAAAGTAATGTTTGAAAATGATGCAGTACTGTTAATAAGGCGTGTGGTCTCCTCGAACAGCTAAGACTGCTGCACACCTGTTTCCCATGGATGCGATGATGGTATCGATGAGAGTTTAAGGAATACAGTTCCACACCTCAAGAAGGGCAATCTCCAAGTCACGGAGAGTTAATGGAGGCCTTGGTCTCGCAGCAATGCGTCGCCCGAGTACGTCCCAAACATGCTCGATTGGATTGAGGTCAGGAGAGCGTGCTGGCCATTCCATACGCTGTAGTGTTTCAGCTTTCAGCATGTTCTCCACAAGACGAGCTGTATGTGGTCTCGCATTCTCATCTTGTAAAACAAAGGAATCTCCAATGGCTGCTGCGTAGGGTATGACATGGGGTCTCAATATCTTGTCTGCATATCTGCGGGCCGTCAAAGTACCGTTCCGAATGATATGCAGGTCCGTACGTCCACCTATGCTTATTCCACTCCACACCATCCAACCAGCTCGTCTGTAGTGTGACCTTTCACGAATGAAAGTGGGGTTATTTCGAGTGCCCCTTTCCCTCCACATCAAAACACGTCGGGTGTCACTCTCCAGACTGAATCGAGAATCGTCTGTAAACAATACGTGGCTCCAATCCCGTTGCTCCCAATCTCGATGTTCAGCAGCCCATCTTCTGTGAGCCGCACGGTGGCTTGAGGTCAATGGAATGCAGAGCATGGGCCTACGAGCATAGAGACCTCCCTGATGGAGCCTATTCTGTATTGTTTGGGTGGAAACTCTTTGTCCTGTTGCCACGAGAAACTGTCTTTGCTGCTGAGTAACATTGTCTGTTCTGTTACGACGAGCTGTTAACTGTATATACCGGTCATCAGCTGCAGTTGTTGCACGGGGCCGACCTTGCCCTGGCCGACGACTCACATTTCCAGTCTCTTGGAATCGATTCCACAGCCTTGCAACGACACTTCTGCTGACTCCAGCAGCGTCCGCCACATTGCGTTATGTTTGCCCGGATTCCAGTATGCCGATGATGCGCCATGTAATGGATTCAGGTAAATCACGTTGTTGAGACATTTTCAAGTCACTTTTTCTCGAAAACAATAACTGAGAAATCAACTTTCTGAGTTATGGCAGTGAAACAGACGTCTCTACTACATCCCGATTTCCGCTCTTATCTTCTTTCCTGGTTTGTGACGTCATGAACTTTTATTTGTATATGAAGTTTTCTTCTTCTTTTTCCTGCTCGGTCTTACATTAAAAATGATTACTTTTCTGTTACTTATCGGTGAAAATATTTGCGTAATTTCATTAAAACCATGTGCTCCCCTAATTTTTTTGAGCAGTGTATATTACTATTTAATTTAAATGGTGTGTTAGTCTCATTTCAGTAGAATAAAATGAAAGCACATAATCAGCTACAATAGGAAAGCTTATAAATCATAGATATTTTAGCACTAGAACGTCTGAGATTTCAATTACCCTTTAACGTCCACCAGGTGTCGTGTCGACACACACCTAGATATAAAATGTATAAAATACACTGCTGGCCACCGTACATGCAACAACAAGCGATAGAACAACAAAATTTATTTAGTAATTAACATGTTGACCAAGTATCAAGTGATTAAATTTGTAGGCTTCCGTGAAGTGTGGTTCCTGCCAGAATCAGTAGCCGCCATTGCTGGAGATCACCGCTGCCACACGCCTCAGCCTTGATTCAAAGAGACTTTGGATGTGTTCTTGGGGTACAGAAGACCAAGCAGCTTCCGCACGTTGCCAAAGTTGATCTGGTGGGGCAGCTGGGGGTGTAATACGGGTCAATCGTTGAGCAACCATGGACCACATGTTCTCTATCGGTGAAAGATCCGGAGAGCGAGCCGACCAGGGAAGCAATTCAATCTGGTGATTGACGAAGAACCTTTGGACAATGCGTGCCACGTGTGGTCGCGCATTATCCTGTTGAAATATGGCTGTGGTCAAGCCCTGAATGTAAGAAAGGACAACTGGCTCCAACACCTCAGAGATGTAGCGCTGGCTGTTTAAAGTACCGGCAATGCGTACTAGAGGAATGCGAGATTGATATCCAATACCGCCCCATACCATAATATCCGGTGCAGGACCAGTGTGGCGGTGCATAACGTAGCTGTTCAGCATCCTCTCTCCACGGTGTCTCTAGACTCGAATCCGACCATCGTGGTGGTGCAGACAGATGCGTGACTCATCAGTAAAGACAACTTCATTCCATTCTGCCACCCACATCCTTTTTTCTACGCACCATTGGTGGCGGAGACGTCTGTGGTTCTGCGTCAAGGGTAGGCCAAGCAATGGACGTCTTGCGGACAGACCACTCTGCTGTAAATGGCGTCGAATGGTACGCACAGACACTGAAGGATGCGTTACAGACTCAATGTGCTGTGCTATGGTTCGTGATGTGACTGAGCGATCCGTCACTGTCATGCGCATAATTTGCCTGTCCTCCACAGCTCAGTTGTCGTCTTTATCACTTGACCATGATTCAAAATTACGAGGTCCATCGCCAAAAGCCTTCAAGTCTATAGCTAAATAGTGCGACGTTAATATCCACTCACTCACTCACCGAAAAGGAACATGAGAGCTCTAGTTAACGGATCTCATAATTTGAACCATGGTAAATGTCGAGGAGGACATCTTAGAGAACCCCCATCCTTATGAAAGTACCCCATCACTCCAACGACATGACTTCGAGTTTCGATAGATGCAACGGGCCTCAGTGCCTCTACACGGTGGGTCTTCAGCGGCATTAGGGCTCTAACTTATGACACACCGGACACTAGACCGTGACCCCTAGGCTACTTCGGCCACACCTGTCCTCAAAATCTTTTTTGCATTGTTTTGTAACTATAATATGCTTTACCGATAATGTTTTATTTGCTTTAATGTAATATTAATGAAAGTAACAGAAATTGATTTGGCAAATAATGTATTGAAAATCTAGAATAAATAAAAAAAAATACATCCATGCTTTCTCCGTTGTAAAGTATTTTCCTTTTTTTCAGTCAATCTCGGTTTCATATAACGAAAAGAGTTTTTATTTTTAGAGAAGAAAGGTTTTCACGATTTTTGCAGTTTTAAAGGAAAGTGATCCCCCCCCCCAAATAAACATGAATTTTGAAAAGTTGGAATGAAAAAAAAATGTCTAAAGATGAGTTGTCTGGTGAATGTGTGCGATGGATCTGGAATTCAGGAGTGAAAGTTATTTTTTCAACCCCCACACACACATTTCTCAAAATTCCGAAATGGGGTGGAAATGCTTTTCATATCAAAACAACATACGTAGAATATTGTTTTTTTTCTATTTTGAAAGTAAAGACGCACACACACATATATATTTATTTTAAAAAATGCCATTTTTGTTTCGGAAATAATCATTTCAGGTTGTAGGAAAAACTGCAAAACAGTTTTTTTTTTATCTACGAGTAGACATCAACTTGATTTCGCTACACTTTATTTTCGGTTCCTCATTTTCAATGCCTTTATAGGTTTATTTATAAAGATAACATTCTCTTCCCTCTTTTTCCGAGCATATCTAAATATTGAAAAAAAAAACCTATTCGAGAGAATTGGTAATATTCTAAATTTAGGCATCTGTAAACTTGATTGTGATATAAAAGGGAAAAGTTTTTCAGTGTAATGTTTACAAAAAATACCATACCAAGAAAGCAAATGATATGTTCTTCAGTAATATACTCTGTTAAAGTACATGATTCATTAGTTGTCTTGTTCTATAAAGACATTCTTAATTCCTTGTTGCTTACTTTACTTTAAGGCAATATGGTACCATCTTCACAATTTTTTTTTAATTTTTAATATTTGATATTTGGTTTTAATTGTATTTTATAAAGGTTAATAATTAATAATAATTCCATACAAAAAATTTTAAATTTGTCGCAAAATGTTTGTAAAATTTAAATTTTTTGAACTTTTTATAACATTTTTTAAATTTCTAAGGCTTTTTTTGAATATGTCTCTTTTCTTTCAAATTTTTTTTCCAAGTACCATATAATAAACTACATAAAGCTATGCATGGGTTTTTTCTGCTGCAGCTCTTTAGTTTTTTATTAATTTTTTTATAGTCAAACTTCCAAAAATTCTCAAACAAACATTAATTTTGATTTTGAAATTTTTTAGAAAAAGTACTAAACATGTTAAGGCTAATTCCATGCACAAACTTACAAAACATACGCTTCGGAACATGTATAAAAATTTCAAACAAATACTTCAATTATCAAAAAAGCCTTAGGATTTTGAATAACAGGAGACATGGAGTTCAACATGGAGATATATGAGTTTGAAGTTTTCATTCTAGTATGAATAGCATGACATAAAATTCATCGAATAGTCTGAAACTTTTATGATATGTTAATTAGCATGTTTAAAACTGTTTACCATAAAAAACTGCACAAATGTAGAACAATTAAACAGTATACTGCCATAATGAATATATAGAAGAAAAAGAATGAAATATCAATATTTCATAAAACTTTATCTTAATAATTATAAAAAAAATTAATACACACATTTCAGAGCTAATTCCATGCTCAGAGCTAATACACAACATGTACAAAAGATGATTATGCCTTTATTTTTTATTTCCATGATTTTAAAAGTCTTCGCACGTTAAATATTGTTAAATATGTCATTAGTCATATAGCCGGCTGCAGCTCGTAGTGTCCTTGTCTTCTTTATTCTGTATTGTGTCGTCCATTCCTTGTTTATTGTTTAATATGTGTATGCTCGCGCGTAAGGCTCTAAATGGGCAATAAATAGATTTCCTACCATAAAGGTCGGTCTCGTTAATATCATTTTAATATACAACATCAACCATCAGTGTCAAAATGGCGAGAAAGGTAAAGAAATTCCTCACCACTCGCCTCGTCGTTATATATATATATTATCAACTAATAAGTATTTGAATACCTATGATAAAAGAGATAAACCCAATTTATTCATATTTAATAGTTGATAGAGTCTCCCCCATCAAGCAATTACAGTCTCTCTCAAACCTCCGGGGTATTTTCTTTCACTCGGCTTACAGAAGACATGCATTCTCGTTTACTGATTTCTACGTTTACTGCACCCGTTAATTCAGAGATCCGATTCGTCTCAGAGGTTTCCTATAGGATTCAAGTCAAGACCCTGAGCAGGTCAGTCTAGTCGGTTCATTCCATTTTCATACCAATCTATGATCGACCTCGAAGCATGACAAGTGGCGTAGTCATCCTAAAAGTAACATTGATCCAACCTGTGAAATTGCCACATAGTAGGAAGCATATCGTTGTCTGGAATAGTGGAAGAGGAGTCGGAGTTAAGCTTACTAAGAATAGTGATAAAAAGCCTCAGGCCATATCCTCTACCATATAATTCCGCCTCCGTGAAACTTTATTGTAGGCAGAAGGCATTCTATCAAAAAGCGTTCTCTAGGCGTACGCCAGACAGAGACTCTGCCATCCAACAGAGATTGAGCCATAATTCATCACTCCAGAGAATCTGTTTCTACTCATATATGGTCATATTTCGAAGTAACTTGCACCATCGCAACTGCACAGCACGGTTGGATTTTATAATCAAAGGCTTATGGGTGGCAGCGCGACTATGGAAATTAAGTAAATGTGTTCCTTGCTGATGATATTTCTAGAAACAACAGTTCTGGATGCTTGTTGGAACTCTTGTAGTATGTGGGATTTCGAATTGGACAAAATTTATATGGACAGCCTTCTTTTATCTCTGCCTCTAAGTTGCAGGTCTACCGTGTCAAAGCATATTCCAATAATTCCCACTAACCTTCCACTTTTTAATTACAAAAGCCACTTTCGATTTAGGAATGTTTCTCACTATATATTTCCCTTTAGGACCAGCCATTTTTTAATGATATCCGACAATTGCGCCCTTCTCGAAGACAGACAGCTCTGAATTTCGTGGCATCTTGTATGCGACTGTTGTCAATGCTGTTTCCAACTCGATGTTTAAATACAGAAGGCCTGACGTTGATCAGAATTTTAGATATTCTCATTTAAACAAGTGTCCAAATACTTATTGGTAGATAGTGTATACATATACATA
The DNA here is from genome assembly GCA_019973975.1 of Trichonephila clavata. Classification (NCBI taxonomy): domain Eukaryota; kingdom Metazoa; phylum Arthropoda; class Arachnida; order Araneae; family Nephilidae; genus Trichonephila; species Trichonephila clavata. The sequence goes on from BMAO01004054.1 coordinate 41,717, forward strand.
CATGAATACTAGTACTTTGTGAATGATCTATACGCGTCCTTCCATTAACCTCTGGGGAATTCTTTTGGGCCAGCATTTTCAACCAACCTTCTTCGAAGGGAAGAAAGCATGATATGCAAATTAAGTTTAATATATGTATTCTTTATTCTCGAGGTTGAGAGTTAGTGAATAGTGAATAGATTAGAAGAGAAGTAAATGGGCAGTGATGCGTATACGTAAACAGTGTAAGAAGCCAGAAATTGGAATATTAAGAAAGTGATTATATTAACTATTGGAGACGTGTTAAAGTCAACGAAAAGAGAATAGAAGACTACAAAAGTTCAGGTACTGTTACCTTAAATCAAGTCGCTGTTTAGAAAGTTAAACTAATAGTGCGGTCATTAAATACGTAAGCTCTGTATAAAGTTATCTTAAAGGTAAAGCTGCATGATTGAATATATTCTCCCGAACCCAATCTCGTCTCACTCCCGTTCTATTACTGATTAAGGTGATCTTGTTTAAGTGTTGTTTGTGTCTGAGTTGAATAGAGTGATAAATAAAATAATTGAAGTTCATCATATGTCATCTGATCATTTAGTTCCTCCCACACCTCTAGCCGGGTCACATGGAAGATGGGACATAAATTCTTTATAACTTTTATGAATAAATGTTGGTTATATATATTTTTTGAACACGATTTGTTTAAAATACGAAATAATTAAACAAGAGTTCCTATTTTGGATATCTTCAACTTCTGTCAATCTATTTTCATATTTTTATTTTTCTCCTTTCTTTTATACATTTAAGAGTTACACATTTTCTTAATGTAGAAAAGTTTCCCTTCCGAGATAATGCATAGATATATTTTTTTAAAAAATGCGCTACAATCTAATAACATATTCTAAAGGAATGTATTAGAAACTAAATGTGGCGTTACAATCTTACTCCAAAGAAAAATTTTGTGAGAATATTTTGCTGCTAGTAATTGATCAGTAGTTTGAACACATTTTTAGTGTATCCTACACTGTTTTGTTATCGATAAATAGTGTAGAAATATATGATTTCGTAATATTTTACATTTATCTATTTGTCGGTATATGTATCTTGTTATATATCCATATATATATTAATATATATACATAATATATATAAATATTCAGATTGCAGACAATGCTTAAATTTCACTCATTAAATTAGAATTTACTTAATTTGGGCTAAGTTATGTTAAATCTTTTAATATATTATAATATTGTGGTGTTATAAATGTGATTAAAGTTTTTAATTTTATTTCATTTTAAAAATAATAATTTGCGTCTATTAAGCGAAAAAAAACCAATATTTGTTAAATTGTTTTCTTTTTATAGTTAAGGAAGTATTTCAAAGGAATTTCTTGTCCCAATTCTTCATAACATTAATGATTTTTTGTTGATTTCTTTTGAAATTCAGAAGTTTATTTTAAATTAGAAGCCTAGATTACAGTTTAACTGCAAATTGTTTTCAAGAATTTTTTTTCATTGTAGTTAAAATTAAAAATAAATTCATGCAGAATCAATAAAATACTTTGATAACGCTTTTCGTACTTGTACCATACACATAAAACATGCAACATATTTTTTAGCATCTTCATATCCTTTACTGGTTCTTTAAAGAAACGCGTTTTGAAACCTGAAGTTGAATTTTTAAAAAAAATAGTTCAATAACAAATATTTATTATACGCATTAGAATGAAAGCAAATATAAACAAAACTACTATAAAATGCAGCAGGAAAGATTCAATATCTTCATAAGTTCAATGCTCGTCTAGATTTTGGAACTGATTTTATTTACGAGTAAACAATCAAACATATACAATTTGTTCAAGTGTCCTTTGTTCTGACTACAAAAGAAATTTTGTTTTATATGCTACAAAAGGATCTAAGGAATTATTTTGATCATCATATAAGAGGCAAGATTTATGAATATTAATATCTGATTCTGATTCATACTTGGTTATACAGTGTGTAATAGTTCTTACCTCTAGGAACTTACCTGGGGATTTCTTCAATGTTACTGTCTTAATTGCTTTTTCCTTTCTGAAAGAAACGTGGTATAAATGGAATTAAGTAGATAAAGTGAACTGAAGCAATGAATTGTTGATGGTGGAAAGGCTCTGACGTTTAAGTAACAATTCGTAAGTTTATTAACTAAGAGAATAGCCACAATTCCGTTAGAAAAAGGATTGCAGGTAAAGTTTTATGATGCTCATTGGAGGATTAATCTACTATTTAGTTATTCTGTATCCTTGTTCGTTTCTGAGAGATAAGTAACTTTTAATTATTATAACTTAATCCTGTGAGAGATAATGTTTTTCTTCTACAGGAGTGATAAAAAAAATGTATACTCATTTTAAAACTAGGTAATATGTTACTGCCATATGTTTGAGATCACATTCGCTGTAGGATTAAGTTGTAAGAGTTTGTATTAGCAGTTGGTATTAGTGTTCCGACGTGTTCAACGACAGATGGAGTTGGCATTTTAGTAGGGAAAATCAGACCACACATTACACAAGTACGTCTGACATTCGAGCAGCAAAAAATCATTTTTAAATGATGTTTTTTTATAACATTTATAAACCCAATGCACACCACGCAATGTATCACACGGGGCTTACAGCACAAAGAAGGAAAGAGATTACAACACAAACATCCACGCCTTCGAACCCAGCCCTTATGGCTCCGCAGTCAGCGTCACTAACCACTATACCGGGTGGGTGACTTTGAAATGGTTTTGGAAGTTCGAGAATATTAGTGACTGCAATGACATTGGAGGCAACAGTATGGAACGGAAACACCAACACGCTTAAGTAATGATAGCCTTCGCGATAAGTTTGAAACTGATGGAACAATAAAGGATATACATAAGGGACGATCAGGCCGGCGACGCGCATCGACAAGCGAAACGTCTTCTGTGTTTTAGTGGTTAGATTCCTTTACATGATCACAAAAATTGACATTACAATGGGCATATGAACAGGGCTAGCATTTTTTGCCAAAATATTGCATCTAAATAATTTTTTACTGTCATAATATTCATAAAACAATTTAATCACATATTCTAATCTAAGTGACGCTAAATATTATAAAAAATTATCCATTTATACATTTTTGCAAAATAACCGTTCCGAACGTGTAGTCGGATACCTTAAATATCATTTTGCAATATATTCCAATTTAAAAATTAGAGAAAGGAAAAAAATATTACATAACAATTATCTTATTACTTAAAAGTAATTATTACTTATAAGTAACATATACAAAATTTAATACTTATCTTGTTAATTTGTACGGTTTATACTTAAAATCGTCTTGAAGCTTTAGCGTCGAAATGCATCATTATTATTGCATTCATTACATTATTATTGTATGGGGGGCCGATAAAAATTATGATTGAAAATTGGGTCGCCAATATTGAAAGTTTGAGAAGCACTGACTATATGGATGGGCGATTACAAAAAAATGGGGAACGCTTCGTGATTTTTTAAAATAATGCATAAAGGAAGAAGTCCAAAGAGCCGTGGTTTGCTGACCCCCTGAACTATTATCTTTCATTTCCTGACATTATCCGTCAAATGAAGTATGGAAATTTTTTTTAGAAAAAATTAGTTACTGTTTGATTTATACTAAGTAAATTTGAATGACTTTTTTCATTATAGCTGCTAAATAAGAATCATAAAACGAGCAATCCACGTAAATAATCCAGAATAATATTACATTAATCAAGTCACATAAATTTGTTAAATGAAATATTGTATTAGTTTGTATAACAGAATTAAGAACAGACATTTTGGTTCTGCTTGGTGACAACAGGTAATATGATGTCAAGTTAAACATCGTAACAGTGATTTAGGGGATTTAAATTGAAAAACATGTGTTCTTAGGTCTAAAATGTTCATGATATGTCTGTTTCCACAAATAATCAAAAGTCCACAAAGATCATTTTTAAATATGATATTTTTGTTATTTTTCTTTAATTGAACCCGTTTGAAAAGGATCTGTAGCAAAAGAATCTTTTAGCTATAGATGCTGTAACGCAAGGGTCGGGAACCTATGGCACGGGAAACAACTCTCAGTGACACTTTGCACTACTCAACGAATGTATGAAATTGATAAATTTGTAATGGATCTTATTTGACAAACATCTTCTGAATTGTGGACATTTACTGAATTATGAAAAAAATCTGAAACATAACTCCCAAGATAAATTTACAGCTATTTTGTAAATTATTGAATATCATTGCTGGAGAGATTAAATTGTTTGAAGAGAGAAAATGACACGTTCCCTTCTTTCCGCTTTTGGTTCTGCATATCTAAGTAAAAAATCTCTCCATATGTGAAAAATATTTCGAGTCCGCAAAGAAATTGTTTAACAACTGAATACTGAGAGTTGTGTCAAATTGAAAGTCACACATTATACCCCCTAGTTTATGATACGAAAACAGGACGGTGCACACACAAGCATTAGGTTCACATTATATAATTTTTCTTTATCTTATCAATTAACTATAATGAATGGAAATACTTATATTCCATGTTTTCCATTTCTTATTTTAATAAATATGTTTAAAAATGCATGATATATGTATGATTTCAATTTCTTTTATTTTTGCTGAAGAAATGTAGTTATATTTTATGCTGTTTATTTTTATGTTAAGAAATATCTTTAAATGATGCAAACTTAATATATGATAAATCTGCCTCTATTTTCTGTCTTTGCACGCTTTATTAAGGGAATTGAATTGTTCCAAACCTGTCCTACTGTGTGACACGGTGAATCATTTTCGTATATTGGCTTGGCATGCCACAACTAAAAAAGGTTGCTTTAACAAAAAACAGAAATGTATTTGGCAAAAATCTGACCTTTGATTTATAACGTTTACCCTCGACTTAACGAATCAAATTACAAGTGTTTAAATATATGCGCGTGTATAACTATAAAATTAAATAACTTTATTTATAGTTTTCACATGTAGCATGCTTTTGAGCTGTGATCGTGATCCTTGTGCCGACCAATATAAATTACTTTTAATTTATTATACACATCAGGAATGGGGAATTTTTCAAATCCCTTTTTAAAATAGTTATTACTTAAGCTGTACTATGGGCCTTGTATTGGGTATATTTGTAGCAATCAATCATGGATGTATTACGTAACAATATTATTCAACAATTATTATAGATTCCTTGTATCTTCAACAGAGTATTGTTGAAAAGGGAATGTTGTTGAAAACAATGCATTTTTGTAACAGAACTTGAACAATAACCGAAATTTTGTCACTTGTGTTTAAAACTTTGTGCGAATTTGTGAGTTCTGAATTACTGCTTCTGAATTAGTTTTTTAAAAGCGTTTCTTGCGATTTATTATTTTCCCTTTAATATTATTTGGGAAGATGCCTGCCAAGCTTAAAGCCTGGTTGAAAGCCAAGTTGTGAGTATATTTTCCTCTTAAATAAAGAAAACTTTTAGTATTAGATGTTAGTCATGTATTCAAATACAATACTCACGATTGACATCGCGACTAATGGAAATCACGAGAAAATTAATGATATTTGTAAATTACTTTTACAAGAAAAAACATCGAAAAATTGCACATTGACTCTTCAGAATACTATGCATAAAGAACTTGTAACCAATCAAAATTTAATTTTATCAAGTTTTTATCTGATAATTGGTTTTAAAAAAAAAAGGGAAATTTTTCAGTAGCGTTTTTTAGTTTTTTTTTAAATCAATCGTTGCTATTTCCTTTTTCATTCATTTTCAAAATATTCAAGTTAATAATCATACAGAAATAGCTGTTTGATAAATATTTTTTTTTGTTGTATATTCGAATACCAAAATGACAATTTCAAGTCATTGTGTATCCAAAACTTCTGTTACTATAGTCACGAAACTGCGTTTCAAAATAAAAAGTTCGGTACTTGTAATTAGTATGTTATTTGCGTGATGCGAATTTATACGAAAACTAAATCGAACGTTAAGGATATGGATGGAACTATTATGACTATAACTCCTTATTCGTTTGCGTCATCAGCTATTATATAAGCGTATGATTTGTAGGTAATGTTCCTTTATCCATTTTTGCCACGTTTTAAACTATCTATATAAATAAAAGAGAAAAGTGACTCATTCATTCCCTTACTCACTCACTCGTCATTGTATCTCAGACACTATTAGACCTACAGACTTGAAATTTGTCAGACATTCTCCTGTTATATAGTAGAGAACTACTCAGAACGGTTTATCGAAAATTGATTCCGATGGAGGTGGTGTGGGGAGTTGCTGGGGCGAATAGGTAAAAAAATTCCCGGTTTTCGAGCTCCTACACTTACAGTAATGGAATTTGGTATGCATGCTTCATTGGTTGAGATTCGCTAAAAACGGGTCTTACGGAAATCGACTCTTAAAGATTATTAAGGGGCATATTGTTAAATAAAAATTTCCGTTTTTCGACCGTTGGATTTAGACTTGAAATGCGGAAATCCATTTTGAGGGAGGAGGTTACTACAGCGTAAAAGAGAATTCTTCTTCAATTCCAGATATTCAACATCTGTTCTTTTAAAAACAAGAGGTGACGGATATAAGGATGCTTTTCAATACAATCGAACGCTTAATGCTAGGGTAAGTGAGTGAATATTAACGTTGTGCTATTCAGCTATATACTTGAAGGATTTTGGAAACAGGTATCGTGATTTTGAACCATGATAAAGTGACGAGGACGACATCTTAGCTGGGACAGCCTCTGCTAACTTCCACACCACATCAGGTTGGTGGACGTGCATCCCTCTCCTACATGGCGGGTCTTCAGCGGTCCCAGGCTCGAATTCATGACACGCCTTTCCACGAGTCCGTTACCTTGACCACTAGACTAGCGCGGCCTATTTCCTGCTAGGACTTGGATATCAATTAACTTATATGTAAACACACAACCAAATATATCTCAACCAAGTTTCTCGCATGCCAAGTACTTCGATGAAAATTCTGCAACAGAACCCCCGGAATTATACCCCACGTGTTCTCACTTCTGCCAAACCACCTTGTAGAGGGAGCCGATGCACGTTAAATCTATCGAAGCTCAATGTCTTCCCTAGGGTGTGGTGTGGTAGTTAGGAACCAATTCAGATGTCGTTCTCGTCACTTGACCAAGGTTCAAAATTACAAGGTACATCGATAAGAACCCTGCCTAAGGTATGCGAGTTTTGGGAAAAGCTTTAATCAGGCTTGGAGTACCTAAAGTTTAGTTGAACTTAACTAGGGCATGATAAATTAAAAATGCAATTAGTGACTGTCTTTATTCGAGAACAACTTTCCACATAATCCACCAAGATGCCATTTGAGAAGCATCGTGTGGATTATGTGGAATCAATCCCCACGATGTGTAATTTCCAAGTCGTGTTATATATGAATGGAATGGAAATTGAATACTCTGACGTACTAATTGCATTGAACATTTTAAAATCTCTATAAATGAAACATTTCGTAACATTTGTGTAATAGGTCTCGTAGATCACAGGATACATCATAAATATGAAACAGCGTTCTGTTATTATCAGTGAAAAATTGACTTTAACATAAATATATTTTACTTTTAGGGGCTTCGGGGGTCCTGTTCCATACAAGACACTCGTCGAAGAGGAAGTCGAGGTGGAGCCAGTGGTCCCTGTAAGTAAAACAGTCATAATTTTTCTCTGATTTCATTCGATTTTCACATTGTAGGGAAAAATTTCAAGAAAAATTCACAATATTAGCAAATGTACAATCTTTTTTCAGAAAAGTTTCAAATTTTATGATAATTCTTGATTTAACAGTCAAGGTTTAAAGTAACATGAAAACAAAAATAAACGTTTTTCAGAAGTTATTTTCAAGATCTTTTTAAGACATTACGATAGACGATCATTTTAGCAATAGCTTTATGATGTTGATGGACCAATTTGGGATATTTCGTAATTTTCGAATCGCATCCCACAAGTGGAAATCTTTTTCCCTTTTCTCGGTCTTACTTCACTTTCTTTTTCCTTTTTAGGAATCAAACCCTTATCTTTCAAAATATATCTGGAATCAAAACAAGAGCCAATGAAACAATTTATAAATTTTAAAAATTCATCTAGGAGGAGTATCATTTAAAATCCCTTAATGAATTTTGAAATTTTCTTTAAGAAATTAAATTAGTTGTTTGATGTTCTCGGAACAGAAAAAACTGTTTTACACAATATGTATACCAATGAGGCAACTAAAGATTTTGGAAACCATTAAATCAATTTTTTTTATAAATTGTACCATATGATTGTGTCTCTTCCCTTAGCTTTTATTTTATAAAGTAACTATTTATTTTTCTTCTTTACAGTACAACTGTGACTACTGTGACTACCGAAGCCCCACTCAAAAGGGGCTTCGAAGCCACCGAATCACAGTACACCGAATAGGAGTAGGGCTGAAGCGCACCTTGGACTCCCACGGGCGCCCCCTCGCCTATTTCGGTTAGACTGGCCTCGTGATAAAAAAAACCAAGCAGAAATGATACCATCGTACATGTAAGTAAAGAAAATCAATCATCTTTCGGCATTTTGCAGTTAGAATCTGAAACTATTAATAATGGATTATTATTAGCGAAGATCTATTGTTACTCAACTTTATACAATGAAACAGTGAAAGTATTTTTAAAATGTAATTAAACAATTTTAAAAATAAAAACAATTATGTTATAAAATGATCAGAGATTAATTTTAAACAAGAAAGAAAATCTGCAAAAACAGAATAAGAGTTATAAACAAGTAAAAGCAATACTAGTTATTCATGGATAATGATTAGTTTTCTTATTCACTTTATATCTGCCAAGCAACAGGTCCACTGGCCGTGTCGAATTCACCTCCAGGGATTGTAGCATGGAGGTGGTTAAGCATCGCAGTCGAAAACTGGGCTGTTTCACCATCGTGCATAAAACACACGTTCTGGTGCGCAGTGACCGGTATTCCCTGCAGCAATTGCGGAAGAAGTGGGAAATTTGCATTCATGATGCAAATTTCCTCTTTCGGAGATCCACATCCACTACCCTAGTCTGGATCATTGTACGCCCGATGGCTACTTTTATCACGATTTTCTCCGACTAAACATAGTTTGAAACTCCATGTTCTCTGGTGATTTGTCGCCATCATGTTTCCTACTACCCCACCCCCTCTGAATTTGTCGGTCGAGTTCAGAAAAACCCTGTATAAACGACATTTAAGAAGAACAGAAATAAACATTGGAATTGAAGCATGTCAGAAGACATTTCTATTATCTATTCCTATATGATAAGTAGCGAAAAAAGCTTGAGATGTTACAGATGTTATTTTTTTTAAGCACGCAGTATATTATATTTTGGAAAAACTGAAGCAATATTAATTCAAATTAAAAAATCTTGATTGTCTATGTATAAATATCCAAATAAAGATTTAACATTCTGTATATTTGAAAGGAATTAGAAAGTTTGCCATTAATGTGGTTGGCAGTTTTAATTAAGCACATTCAATTTAAAAATTGACGAATAAAAATTTTAAAAAATAACATTATTCTTGGAATTTCCATGAATTTTATACAATATCTTTAAACATATGACTGCATTCTCTTAAAAAATTGCAAAAATTTACAAAAACACACATTGCATCCTTTCGCAAAATTAACTAAATTAAACATTAAAACTTTTTTAAGTTCATGGTGCTCCTTTTACATTTTTCGGATTAAGTTAAGCGTTGAAAGTAATTTTTTACATGCAATTAATTTAGAATAACACTATGTATTTTTTCAGTTTGTTATTTTTGTATATCTCTGAATTCAAAAGCTTTTTACTTAATAAAATGTTTTATTTTTAGCTGTCAAGAAGAGGGTCTAATCAGGTCAGCGTCTTAACATCTAATCAGGCCAGCGGCTGTTTGGACTACAAGCTTAGTCATATCAGTCGCTGCCTTTACAACATCAAGTGTACATACAGCGCTGCACTTCAGTGGCTGTTTGGACTACAAGTTTAGTTACATCAGTCACAGCCTGGAAAGCAACAAGTATGCTTAAAGCACTACACTTCAGCGGCTGTTTGGACCAAAAGTTTGGTCATATCAGTCGCTGCCTGGACACCATCAAGCGTACTTACAGCGCTGTTCAGTGGCTGTTTGGTCTACAAGTTTAGTCACATCAGTCGCTGCCTGGACACCATCAAGTGTACTTAAAGCGCTACATTTCAACGGCTGTTTGGACCAAAGGTTTGGTCATATCAGTCACTACCTGGACACCATCAAGTGTATTTACAACGCTGCACTTCAATGGCTATTTGGTCTACAAGTTTAGTCACATCAGTCACTGCCTGGTCACCATCAAGTGTACTTAGAGCGCTGCACTTCAGTGGCTGTTTGGTCTACAATTTTAGTGAAAGCAGCTATTGCCTGGACACCATCAAATATACTTAGAGCGATGTACATCAGTAGCTGTTTGGTCTGCAAGTTTAGTCACATCAGCCACTGCCTGGATACCATCAAGTGTACTTAAAGCGCTACATTTCAACGGCTGTTTGGACCAAAGGTTTGGTCATATCAGTCGCTGCCTGGACACCATCAAGTGTACTTACAGCGCTGTTTGGTCTACAAGTTTAGTCACATCAGTCAATGCCTGGACACCATCAAGTGTACTTAAAGCGCTACACTTCAGCGGCTGTTTGGACCAAAGGTTTGGTCATATCAGTCGCTGCCTGGACACCATCAAGTGTACTTACAATGCGGCACTTCAATGGCTATTTGGTCTACAAGTTTAGTCACATCAGTCACTGCCTGGTCACCATCAAGTGTACTTAGAGCGCTACACTTCAGTGGCTGTTTGGTCAAATTTGGTGAAAGCGCTTGCCTGGACACCATCAAATTACTTAGAGCGATGTTCAGTGCTGTTTGGTCTCAAGTTTAGTCACATCAGCCATGCCTGGAACCATCAGTGTACTTAAAGCGCTACATTCAGCGGCTGTTTGGACCAAAGGTTTAATAATATCAGTCGCTGCCTGGACACCATCAAGTGTACTTACAGCGCTGTTTGTCTACAAGTTTAGTCACATCAGTCAGTGCCTGGACACCATCTAGTGTATTTAAAGCGCTACACTTCAGTGGCTGTTTGGACCAAAGGTTTAATAATATCAGTTGCTGTCTGGACACCATCGAGCGTACTTACAACGCTGCACTTCAATGGCTATTTAGTCTACAAGTTTAGTCACATCAGTCACTGCCTGGTCACCATCAAGTGTACTTAGAGCGCTGCACTTTTCAGTGGCTGTTTGGTCTACAATTTTAGTGAAAGCAGCTACTGCCTGGACACCATCAAATATACTTAGAGCGATGTACATCAGTAGCTGTTTGGTCTGCAAGTTTAGTCACATCAGCCACTGCCTGGATACCATCAAGTGTACTTAAAGCGCTACATTTCAACGGCTGTTTGGACCAAAGGTTTGGTAATATCAGTCACTACCTGGACACCATCAAGTGTACATACAACGCTGCACTTCAATGGTTATTTAGTCTACAAGTTTAGTCACATCAGTCGCTGCCTGGATACCATCAAGTGTACTTAAAGCGCTACATTTCAACGGCTGTTTGGACCAAAGGTTTGGTCATATCAGTCACTACCTGGACACCATCAAGTGTATTTACAACGCTGCACTTCAATGGCTATTTGGTCTACAAGTTTAGTCACATCAGTCACTGCCTGGTCACCATCAAGTGTACTTAGAGCGCTGCACTTCAGTGGCTGTTTGGTCTACAATTTTAGTGAAAGCAGCTATTGCCTGGACACCATCAAATATACTTAGAGCGATGTACATCAGTAGCTGTTTGGTCTGCAAGTTTAGTCACATCAGCCACTGCCTGGATACCATCAAGTGTACTTAAAGCGCTACATTTCAACGGCTGTTTGGACTAAACGTTTGGTCATATCAGTCGCTGCCTGGACACCATCAAGTGTACTTAAAGCGCTACACTTCAGTGGCTGTTTGGACCGAAGGTTTGGTCATATCAGTCGCTGTCTGGACACCATCGAGCGTACTTACAACGCTGCACTTCAATGGCTATTTAGTCTACAAGTTTAGTCACATCAGTCACTGCCTGGTCACCATCAAGTGTACTTAGAGCGCTGCACTTCAGTGGCTGTTTGGTCTACAATTTTAGTGAAAGCAGCTACTGCCTGGACACCATCAAATATACTTAGAGCGATGTACATCAGTAGCTGTTTGGTCTGCAAGTTTAGTCATATCAGCCACTGCCTGGATACCATCAAGTGTACTTAAAGCGCTACATTTCAACGGCTGTTTGGACCAAAGGTTTGGTCATATCAGTCGCTGCCTGGACACCATCAAGTGTACTTACAGCGCTGTTCAGTGGCTGTTTGGTCTACAAGTTTAGTCACATCAGTCACTGCCTGACCACCATTAAGTGTACATAGAGCGCTGCACTTCGGTGGATATTTAGTCTGAAAGTTTGGTCACGTCAGTCCCTGCCTGAGTATTTTGAAGTGTTCCTACAGCGCTGCACTTGAGTGGCTGTTTGGTCTACAATATTAGTCACATCAGTCACTGCCTGGATACCATTAAGTGTGCTTAGAGCGCTACACTTTAGCGGCTTTTTGGACAACATGTCAGGTTATATCTGTCTCTAAATGGATTCCATTAAATGTACTTATAAAGCAGGAGTAGTTTTATCAGTGATCGTTGGAATTGCCAGTAAAACCTTGTCAACTGGAACTTTTTCACAAATTATACATATATAACTGACTTTTCGAATTATTATTTCTAAACGTTTCACTATTGTTTTTCAAAATGGTCAAAATGAAAAGAAGTGACTCCTTTGTGTTTACTACTTCAGAATGAATAACAAGGAAAAAGAAGAAGAAAGTTTTTGGAAAAAAAAAACAAAGTAGAATATAAGAGAACTTTAAAGGTCACCAATTATTCAGATATGTTGATATACACGAAAACTATTTATTATAACTTAACAGGAAATATTGGCAAGAGGAGATATTGAACTGTAGTTGTATATTTTAAAAAAGTATTTTTAACTCAAAATAATTTTAAGTATTTTTTACAAAACAAGTCACGGATATTTTATGTGCGACAACCATGTGTAATTGAAAAAAATATTCACAAAGGAGGATACAGAAATCCAGAAACATATTTGTAACCCCTGAAGTAATCATAAGCTAAATAAGAACTCATTCCATATGCTGTACTCCTTAACAATACTTTATGGCCGTAGTGGCCGAGTGGTCTAGGCATAGGATCATGGCTAACGTGTCATGAGTTTGATCCTAGTACCACTGAAGATCCGCCGTGTAGGGGAAGGATGGACGTTAAATCTGTCGAGAACTTAATCGTCCTCCCGTTGGTGTGGTAGTTAGGAGAGGGGGTGCCAGCTCAGGTGTCGTCCGCGTCACTTGACCATGGTTCAAAATTACGCGGACCGTCGCTAAAAAACCCTCGTGTTGCTAATCAGTGCGACGTTAATATTCACTCACTTAACAATACTTTGTAAGAATTGAGTAAAAATATTTTCTGTGTGTAAGAAATACTATTCTTATATATAAGCACTAATGTAGATTTCAGATACTGAAATAAAGATTCAAAATTTGTCGTTTCTTTCACTGCATTGCATTTTTTTCAGTGTTGCTATGATTAATATTTTCTAAATCTTTGTCGAAAAAATTATGCTTATGGAAAGAAAGTCAAAAATGAAATATCCAAGAATTATTTGAAGTTTAAAAAAAATTCCTTATAAATATATTAAAATTTATTAAACAATATTTTTAAGGGGAGGGGATGAAAAAAAACCTTTATAAAATGCATTAAATAAGAAACAAAATATTTAAAACAATATTATGTTTATCATATTTTTTCTAAATGAATTAAAAGCTGTAAAATACACAATAACGCAAATAACATAAATCAGCCTCAGGATTAGGTAATTTGGTATTTTTTGATGGTATTGTGAGCTTTGAGCTTTGTTTAAATATTTTAAAGAGAAATTTAAGAGTCATCGGTAGCCTAGTTGTTAGAGCATCGGACTCCAGATCGGAAGGCATGGGTTTGGGCAAAGGCATGGGGCTCAAAGCTTAGGCTAACGACAGGCGTATATCTAGCCCATCGCCATGATGAATTTCGTGGGCCTCGATCTGACTACGTCATACAGGTGGCATTAGTAACAACACAACAAAGAGATATTTGAAATTATCCGTCCAAAAGTTCTGGTAGAATCATTTTTAAAAACATAATGACACCAAGCGCACTGCTCTCAATGTACACCACTCGTGTCTCTGTAACTGTCCTCAAATTCTGAAAACCAAAATCCCCTGATTTAAGCCTAGTAGAATTATTTGGTGAGATTTTGATTTAAAAAAGAAAGAAAACATGTGACATATTAATACAAAATATGAATTAAAGATCACAGAAGAATGGAGAAATATCAATGCAGAAGCTACAAAAAGCTGGCTAAATCTATACCAAGATGTTTAAAATTGCTGTGGACGCTAAAAAACATCTTATATGTACTAAATTAGGAAAGAAATACTATATTTAAATCTATGTTGGATTTTTTTGTAAGTAAACAAAGACTTGTGTCGTAATTTTTTAGCATTTTTTTTATCATTAATTTTTTTAAAAATAATAGTTATGCTATGTTTTAAAAATTGATTATGTTATTCCATTAAGAACAAGTTGCAGATAACATAAAAAAATTATAATTTTGATATATTAAATTTTTTTAGGTTGAAAACACTAAATTTTACAGAAAATGTTTGGTGCACGAAGACTTTTGTGGTCCACTGTATATTTCTGAATGAAGAAAAAATTCATTCCTAATATATCATTCAAGGTTTGGCTTTTTTAAAGAACAAAAAATTCTACACACAAACTTCTAAATCTCCAACAACATCCAATTTTATCATTTAATCAGTCTCAAGTTAACTCTTTTAAAGATACTTGACTTTATTTTAATCTATATTAATAAAAATTAATGTGTGTGTGTTTGTTTGTCTCTTATGTCTTCTTAAACCGTTCACATCCGATTACGATGAAACTTTGGAGAATGGTTGGACGCATACCCTCGAATGTTTCTGATTTTGTAAAATTGATCCCTAAGGGGTGTTGCAGAGGTGTTAGGTATATACTTTCCCGTTTTTGAACTATTAGATTTAAAAACTTGACATTTGTTACGCGTGTTCCTTTCAAGGATTAGAAGTTCGCTGCGTAAAAGATTTTGAGAAAATTGACCTCTAAGGGGCATTGCGGGGGTTTAAGGGGAATTATTGATAAATTTCTCGTTTTTGACTTATTAGATCTATAAATTTGGTAGGCCTGTTCTGTTTAGAAGGTTGAGATTAGCTACACAAAGGGTTTTACAAAAATAGAATGCCAATGGGTGTCGCGAGGGCTTAATTTAATATTCCCGTTTTTGAACTATTAGATCTGCATGCTAGAAATTTGGTAGGCCCGTTCCTTTCATAGAATAGAGATCCGCTACAAAAAGTGCTTTGAGAATCGACCCGAAAAGTCATTGCGAGGGTTTAAGGGACGTTACAAATAAATATTACCGTTTTGGAACTTTTAAATATACAGACTTGAAATTTTGTTGGCATTTTTTTTTGTTGAATATAGATCCGTTAAAAACGGATTTTACGGAAATTGACTCCTGTTACGGTAAGTTGCTGAGAATAAATTATAAAAAAAATTTCGTTATCGAACTACAACTTTCCGTAATTAAATTTTGTATGTATGTTACTTTTGTTGAATGGAATTCGCTAAGAAAGGATTTTACGAAAATCGACTCCTATGGGGAAGAGAGAATGTTTTGCGGTATATTGATAAAAAAATACCCGTTTTTGAAGTACTTGACCTACGGAAATGAAATTTGGTACGTATGTCTATGCTGTTGAAGTGAATGGGTCTCATAGAAATAGGTGGTTAATGGAGCTTATAAATAGAAAAAAATTCATTTTTTATCTATTAGATTTAGACTTGAAATTTGGCAAGCATGTTTATTTTATTGAGTAAAGATCCACTAAAAATGAGATTTTTTGGAAATCCACTTGGGAGGGGTTAGAAAGAGTAAAAGATAACTCTACATTAATTTTAGAAATTATTATTTGGAAGTTCTGTCCTTTTTAAGGTATCCAAATGGTTGCGACAACTTTTTTTTAAAAAAAGGAGTATGGAGATTTATTTTTTATTTTTAGATTTGTTCAGTGCATTTTAAGAAAAATGTGCTAAAATTAAGAAGAGAAAAAGAAATTATTATCACTAAAATGGGAAAAAATAGGTAAAAATTGACAAAAAATAACATAAACACGGCCCTTCTGCAACAAAGGTTTATGAACAAATTTTCAATTTTTTCAATCTAATGTGTTGCTATATTATTCAATTTTGAAATGACCTTCAGGATAAGAGGTATTTTCTTTCTTACAAAAACTAGAGCACTTTATCTCGGTTACTACATGAAAATGCTTAAAAAGACAGTGATTATATTCACATAAGGGACTGTAAATTTTGTAATAAAACAGTGATTGAAAATTCTGACGGTTAAAACAATTCTACTATAATACAGAACTGACAGAAAAAATTTCAGTTTTATGTTCAAAACTTTTTCAGCAATCCCTGACCCCGTTTGATTATTTTCAAAAAATCCCATTTCGAGTAAAACGCGTTTTAAAGTATGACATCTTGCTTAAAGTAATGGCATCTGCTTTTACTAAAACACTTGTAGTTTTTGTTCTAGTAAACGGAAAATGATAAACTTGATATTTTTATAAAGCTAATAAGATGGGCCATAAAATAAAATCACAAAAAATTTCTCAATTTTAGGGAAAATTCACAGTTTTTGGGAAATCGGATACCTTAAATCAAGAATTATAAGAATATTTTTTAATACAATCGAATTCTTAGTGCTAAGATATCAATAATTTATATATACTATACTGTTCGAATGAATTGGGACAAAATGTTTTTTCTTTTCTGAGTTGGTATGTGATTACCAGTTAGTTATGTCCTGAACCACCTTAAACAGGTTATATATCTCCAGAAGATGTGATGGATCGACATTGACTATAATTTACACGTTTGATTGGTTTTAGTATATCAGTAGTTCAGTTGTGAGCCTTTCGATGGGGTAGCTGGTGGTTATAATTTGGCGTTCCACGTAGCATGTGTTACTTATGCTTGTTCAGAGAATGATATTACTCCGAGGAAGCGTTCTAAAGTAATTGCTCTTAATGAACACATTTCTATGACTGCAAGAAATATACCTACGATAATTGGTGGGGGCGAATCAAGTGTTTCAAGAATTTTAAGAACATTTCAACAACATGAACATGATCATCGGCTCCAAAAAATAAAGGGAAATGTGAGTGCAAACAGAATATTACTCCAAGAACTGAAAAACTTCTAATAAGAAATGCAAAATAAATCAAAGTAAGACAAGCACAGATCTTCGAAGTAATTTATTGTATTATGGTGTTGGATGAAGTACATCAACTGAAGCGAAAATGATTCTGTAAGTTAGGCGTAAGGCATCAAGATCAAAGAAAAAGAAATTTCTAACTCAGAAACCAATGAAACAACGTTTAGCATAGGCGCAGCTCAAGGCTACAATAAAAAAAATGAAATAAAAGCACTTAAAGACACTTGTTGCAAGTGCTTTCTTCGGTTAAATAAGGCTAGAAGAAATCACCTAGACGACTTCACCCGTGGTAGAATGATCCAAAAACTGGAGGAGGGGTGTAGTTTGACTAGTGGAGCTGAAGAGTTCGGAATCAACAAAAGTGTCATTCCGCGTGCTTGGAAAAGCCTTCCAAACCATAGATACAGCTGCAAGAAAGGTTGGTGGTGGCCACCCTAGGAAAACAACTGCAGTGGATGACCGATATATAGTCCTGCAGGCGAAAAGAAACCGGTACCAGTCAGAATAGCGCATTGCTTAGCAACTGTGTACACAAAAGGGCAACAAGTCTCGCGTTTTACTCTGGTCAGGTGCTTTAACAAAGGTGGCTATTCGCCCGCGGTCCTGAACGCTGCATCCATTCGAAAGCTGGCCATCGGAACTCTAACCGGACTTCTAAGAAAAGTCCTCTATTTGTTTTAAAAATGAGCCGATAAAAGTTACTAATTCCGTTTGGCGCCGGTTGTATCATTTTGAAGACTTTATAGCCTGCTCCGGCGAAATGGGAAAGTACGCAAATACATACTACCTATATATTTTCAATTAATTTTGACAAATAATATGAAACCTGTGCCGTAGCCCGTCAAACTGGTAAATTGAAGAAAACTGCGCCGATTTCGGAACGTTTTTTTCACTGTATAGAAAACACACATAAGGATATTTAGCGACTGGTTTTTATTTTGCGAAAACTGCCGATGGTTTAATACTAAAATACCAATATATTACATTAAAAATTTATGTTGAAATATATTTTTGTGGTACTTTTCCCGTTTCACTTGTGCAAATCTCGCCAAGTTGGTGTTATTGGCGACAACACACAATATGCACATAAGAAATATTAATTCACATTAGTTCCTATTGCTTTTTCATCCATTATTGATGTATTATGAAAAATATACTTTTAAGTAAAGTCCCCGATTTGTTTTAAAAATGTGGTGGTAAAAGGTTACCAGTTGGAATATTCCGTTTGGAATCTGCTGTATTATTTTTAGTGACATTATCCTCAGTGAAACGGAAAAGTATCATGTTTTTTGAAAAAAAAAATTATATTAATATATCGTTTTTAAATTTTTCGTCTTTGCATATCACTGGAAATAATGACTAACGTAAAAATGAGTACTTATGCATTATCGCAACAATCGCCAACACTATTAATAACTCGCCAAGTTGTCCACTCCGATTTCCTATGTGTCGTACACGCTGAATTTACCACCAGGTGCTTCGTTTCATATAATGTCTCATTTAGCCGGCAGGAGGACGTGGTTGGTTTGTTGTTGGCATTTTGCACCTAAGGTTGCAGGTTCGACCCCATCCCAAGTAGAGGGATTTTCATGATGCAGAAAATCGACAGCGGCCATGTCGTATGATTATATGGTACATAAAAGATCCCTAGAGTGTATGTTTGGCTTGGGTGCTCTCGCAAAATTAAATCCTAGTATAGGCTCGCATCGTCAAGAGCTCAGGTACCTCTCTCTGGGGAGTAAACTGGGTGTCAAAATTACTTGCGGTAATTGGTATCGCCAATAGGGTGCAGAGCTAAAAAGTGATACCAGCTACCAATGTGTGCAGCCCCATTAGGATATAATGTCGTCAATAGGTTGCGATAATACGTTAATACCTAAAAATGCTGTGTTTACGAAAGAGGTCAATTGGCTTTTTGGTACTTCAATATTATTGCAACCGTATTGGCAAAATTATATTAAACGAAGCACATAGTTGCCAATTCAGCACGTATTACAATGCGAAATCTGGGCCACCAACTTAGCGAGTTATCGTGAACGTTTGTATTGCTGAGATAGTACGTAAGTACTGGATTTTTCTTTAATCATAGGATATTCAAATACAGTTTGCAATTTAATTTTCAACAAAATTTTGTGATTTTAGGAAGTGTTATAAAATTTATATATGAAAAGCTGTTGTAATATAGTAACTCTTAAGCCAGGATGTAAATTCGCTTGTCAATATGCAAACATACATAAATATAAAATTAAAATAATAGCGTCAAATCAAATAATAAAAAAACAGTCGAAATACAATATAAGGAAAGTTATTTCAATCATATTAAATGTTTTTAACTTCACATTTCATCGGATTCACGTAATATCTTCATACAATTAATGGACTTCGTTATATTGAATTATTAATAGAGGACGAGGTCCATAATTTAAGTGGCATCTTCCTCTTCAAATTTTCATACCACAAGATGAATACTCTTCAGTCATATTTCATTTGCTTTAGCTTCCTTTAACTCGTAAGATAGTACTTGATTTGTTTTGTAATAAAAAAGCAAGCAGAATTAGAATTTAAATAGGCTTCCCTTTATGTTGCAAATTTCGAATGAATTTACTTTGTTCTTATTAAAACACATGATTTTTCATTTTATAAAATTGCAACTTTAGTTTTACATTTAAAATATCAACTCATCTTCCAAAATCAAATTTCTTATTGCAAAACAAGACATTTCCTTATCGTTAGAGTAATACAGAAAAACTGAATTTAAAATTTCAGACGAAAATGAATTTTGAATACATACTTTATTTACTTCATTGGGGTTTTTTTGAAAACCTATAAAATTACAAAGTAATGCAATATGTAGTGAATAATAATAACAAATTTACATTATACTATGATTTTCTTCAAAAAATACAATCGTATTTATTTGAAACAACTCAACTCTTAATTTTTTATGTACTTCAACTTTCACTTTAAATTTCTTCCTTCCGATTGGCTAACATTCACCGAACACAAATTTTTAAGCAAGTTTCGCCAGTTTGGCTTTTGATTTTAAAGAGTGAGGTTGCGTTACTTGATACTGGGAAAGTACGCAGAAAAAACATAAAATACATAATTTTTTTGAGTATAAAATAAATTTAATGTATTGATTTTCTTATTTTCTTTCCTTTTAATTAGATTTCGTAGCATTTTTAAGCTTTAAAAAAATTTATTTTGTATTAGATTTGTTTTGAGTCTTTTTTGGCGTGAAACTATGGCACTCTCTTTAACTGTTGCGGAGACTTTCATTTCAGGTGTTCTACCCATGGAGTGGGAGCCCACCGAGGTGCACATTGAAGAAATGAAATGGGAGCACTGCTGTGAGGGGCCTGAACCGATGGATTGGGAAGACTCACCTGAGGTAAGAGTCTCTAAGAAAAAAAAAGTGAGTGAAATTATTGACATCGAGGTTAAAACTAATTTTCAGGTAGAGACAACTCCCCCGGGGGCAAAGAAGGTGAGTCCACCTCTAGAACCTAAGACTAATCTTTCTTTTCAGGAAAAGGAGAACACTCCAACTTCAAAAGACGTAAGTCCACTTTTCACTGAGATTGTTCGACGGAAGATTCGATCAAGACCGAAGGTAAGTACTCCTGCGGTGAGTCCTGAAAATCGAGTAATACTCAAAGCGCGTCGACATATTGAGTTATCACAAACTTTAGTCTGTAGGTGGATCTGAATCTTATAAAGAAGAAAAATTTTAACTGTTTCAAAACAATATGTTCAAAAAGGATTTTTCTTAAAGAAGTTCATTTTTAGATAGCTTTTTGATTTCGTTCATTAAAGTATTTAAGAGAGCATAATTTATATAAAAATTACATTGTAATCGAATTATCAATAGATAATATTTGATCGTAAATATGATCTAATGCTCATATAAACACAAGGTTGTCGATAAATCTGGTTGACTGTAAAAACAAACATTTTCTTAAGCCTTTGCACAATAATAATTGAAAAAATGTAATCAACATAATTACTTCGTGATAAAATTAAATATATATTTGCTTAAAATTATTATGAATACATTTTTATTTACACGGAACATTATAATCAATATTTTTACACTCCCTTGAAAATTAAACTGGATTATAGAAAAATTATTCTTGCATGATTAAATTTTAGGATGTGAAGTCGTAGTTACTATTGCTATTGTAAATTTCTGGTCGACGCGCTTTGAGTATTACTCGATTTTCAGGACTCACCGCAGGAGTACTTACCTTCGGTCTTGATCGAATCTTCCGTCGAACAATCTCAGTGGAAAGTCGACTTACGTCTTTTGAAGTTGGAGTGTTCTCCTTTTCCTGAAAAGAAAGATTAGTCTTAGGTTCTAGAGGTGGACTCACCTTCTTTGCCCCCGGGGGAATTGTCTCTACCTGAAAATTAGTTTTAACCTCGATGTCAATAATTTCACTCACTTTTTTTTTCTTAGAGACTCTTACCTCAGGTGAGTCTTCCCAATCCATCGGTTCAGGCCCCTCACAGCAGTGCTCCCATTTCATTTCTTCAATGTGCACCTCGGTGGGCTCCCACTCCATGGGTAGAACACCTGAAATGAAAGTCTCCGCAACAGTTAAAGAGAGTGCCATAGTTTCACGCCAAAAAAGACTCAAAACAAATCTAATACAAAATAAATTTTTTTAAAGCTTAAAAATGCTACGAAATCTAATTAAAAGGAAAGAAAATAAGAAAATCAATACATTAAATTTATTTTATACTCAAAAAAATTATGTATTTTATGTTTTTTCTGCGTACTTTCCCAGTATGAAGTAACGCAACCTCACTCTTTAAAATCTAAAGCCAAACTGGCGAAACTTGCTTAAAAATTTGTGTTCGGTGAATTTTAGCCAATCAGAAGTAAGAAATTTAAAGTGAAAGTTGAAGTACATAAAATATTAAGAGTTGAGTTGTTTTAAATAAGTACGATTGTATTTTTTAAAGAAAATCATAGTATAAAGTAAATTTGTTATTATAATTCACTACATATTACATTATTTTGCAATTTTATAGGTTTTCAAAACCCAATGAGTAGTCTTAACATCTTTAAAAATGTTTCCTTGGTGACATATTTGTTTATTACGTGAACATAATTATGCCACTAATATTCCAAAGAAAACATTTAGAGATTGTACATTACGCCTCATTACCAGCATTTGTTTTAGATAAGTGTGAAAATATTGCAAAGAAAACTTTTAAGTTATAATCATACCACTTATTTTCAAAGTCAAATTGCTCACTTTTTTTCTTTATTCCAATCATTCGTCACACGTAATTCCTATTTCCTCATCTTTGATGCCATATTGGCGTTTTTTGCTTTTTTCTGTTTCTCTCTAGGAGATACTAAACTTTCAAATAGCTACTACTATCGCCAAAGAAGTTGAGCCAAACTAACAATAAAAAGTTCTCAGAAAATTCACCAAGACAAAAATACTTCGAGTGGTGTGATTATAGTGAATACCATAAATTTCTTATATTTTTTAAATATAAATCCCGTTTTTGAGGATAAAGTTGTAAAGTTACCAGCCTCACTCGAGGTAAGCGATTGCCAAACCCTATATATGTAATTCTGAACATTGTCTGAATTTATTTCGCGATATTCAAACACAGTTTAAGAAATCAATGGCAAAAAATATTTTTCTGATACTTTTTTTAATGATAATTGTTTTAGAAATAATTTTAAGCGCTCTTGATGCATTATGATTAAATTAAATTTTAGGTTTTAAAATTTTTAAATATTTTTGAATTCGTTAATTTTTTTTTCTTAAACGCATTTCATCAGTACCATATACATAGGTTATTTGGGATGCTTTTCATACGTGAGAGGCAGGGGTTCTAAATACAGCTTTGGGTTGTAATTATATAGATGTTTGCTAGTAATAAAAATGTCATTGTATTGATTTGGCTTTATTAAAAGTCAATTTGTGTTCTGTTGCAATCTCAGAGAGTGCAAACAAAGTGGTGTTAAGCATCGTTTTGATGATATTCGTATCTGTGCTTGGATTCCAAAGAAAAATATCGTCAGAAAAGATTGCAATATCAACACATTTTAGTTTTCTTTTCTCTACACCGGCCATAAATAGGAAGGATAAAGTAGGTTTTATCCCTGTACCAGTTTAAAAGGATCCGAAAATGTTTTGTTAAATTTAATTCTAATGGATCTGTGGTGCAGAAAGTCAGCTATCCGAATCAAGGCAGAACCCCAAATATGTAATTTAACGGTAAGTTTGACTTCCCAAACTACATCAAAGGTCTTAGATAAGTCTAGCATGCTTACAAATATCAAATATTTTACAGAATTGATAGATACTGCAATTGTTTCTGAAAATAATTGTTTCCTTAAAGAAGTTGCCATTTATTTTACTTTTTGGAGGGAAGAGACATACAATGGTTTCAGCAACTAAAACGGTAACAAATACGCTGTCTTATTATGCGGCCATGTACGCCTCAAAATAATTGTACGATGTACGAAGCTTTCTTTCATAACCACTTTCACAATTTATGGGGTCGGGAGAAGATCAAATACCTTTTTCTTAGAATTTTGCTATAGTTTTATTTCCATATATTAATAAATTGGTGACTATTATCCTTTTACAGTAACAATAAGTGATTTCATGATTCAGCTCATTTGATTTCGGCTCTACTCTATTGTTTGGCGATAAACCGTGCCAAACTTGGAGCGATGAATCGCCAGTAAAACTGATAATTATGCTAATATTGAAAATACATAGATTGAAATGAAAATATTAAATTAACTACGATGTACACTCACAGTTTGACTTCTATTTATTTTTATTACTATTTTACTCATGCTGCAATTAATATATCACAATCCAGTTTGACGGTTCTTAAAATACACAAAAATGAATGCAACACATACAAGGCTTTTAACTATATTATCTATAGTTTGCAAAATTGGACATAAAAATAATTTACAGCATAAAAATCACGATAAACCTGAATAGTCATTTAATTACAAATTTTATTTTACTTTAAGAAATAATTGTTGTATCAGAATGCTTTGTCGATTTTCTTCTCTAAATGTCAATTTCGCAACAGTTATGGAATCAAGTAACACTAATTCGATAACGTGTATTATTTACAGCTTCATCTTCAGATAGTTATTTAAAAGAAATTTAAAAATTCCTTTGATTTTCCGAAATTGAATTCCAAAATTTTAATTATAATAGTCTATAAAAATTATTATAACCTAAGCATGAACATAACTATTACAAGGGATTACAAATGGATAGAAGGCGGATTTAAAAAAGATATATCCAAGAAGAGAGATGACTTAAAAAATTTATGATGAATTCTTCCAAAACTTCAAAACGTGTGACAGATTATAAGTGGCAGCGTTGGTCCACTCCCTTTCACCAACGCATTACCTAAGCCTCACCAGTGGCCGAGCGCCGAAGCTCTTCCAACTGGAAGATGAAGATCATGTTCATCGATATGAGGAGATCTTCATCGAGCTGACCACGTGGGGTTTCCCTGGTTCCCCCACGTGTTACACGAATGTGGGCCAGCTACCCTTCAAGACCTCCAGGAAGTCACCCGGCACGCTCCCTTCATTTGTTTCAAAATTTCTTGATTTCAGAGGCTGGAATAGCGTGTTTAGTTAATAATAATCCTTAATAACAAAACATTTACTGTTTGGCAATCCCTTTTCCAAATTATTTGTTGCAATGACAGTGTTTTGAAATATGTTCATTTTTCCGACAAGCGTGCCGGGTATTTTGTTGTGGAAGCGTTGATCCCCGTCCCCTCCCATCAACGCACGACTATTTCCCCATTTCAACCAATTTAGAGACATGGCAGATTGACCCATTTCTTATAGGAGTGATAGTGCAGGGGTTGTGTCGCAAGACTCGACTTCCCCGGGGCTGTCCAGAAGGTATATAACAGGAGTGAGAGAAGGAAGGACAGCCTTCGAGGGACAACAGATAGCCGACCTCCAAGTGGTGTTCCTCGGGCAACATTGCTCACCGATTAAGATCAGCGGCAGACTGGCTACTCTAAAAGATATATTTGCACGTAATAAACTCTCATATAATGTCACCTTAATTAATAATGAATAAACTCTACCGAAGCCAAATATAAGTATCATTCTAGTCGTATAGCATTCAAATATTACAAAGAAAAATCATTCGATTCCGATTTAAAACTGTTTATACCCCAGTTTTTTAACCTAAACCTAATATTATTAGGAACTCCCGATAGAATTTCAGAATAATTCCTTTCTTCAATTTTCCCATGATATTGCTATGTAGTTCGAGTTTCGATGATTTTATGGCTATCAGTCTCAAAGAGCAAAACAGTTTCTTAAGAGCGATGAAATTTATTATAGACTAGCTGAAATGCCCGTTCTTCGCACGGGTTAAGTTTTAAAAACAAAAATTCATCTATTATAGAATTATAATATTTTTAGTGAGGGTAAAACCCTGTGTGTGCATAAAAAGTAGTATAACCAAAAATTAAAGATATATTTTTCAAATGAATGTTCACATTAGAAATAATTTTAAACAAATTGTAATTTGGCCTCAAAGTAAATAATAATTTAACAAAAACAAATATTTCAATGTAAGAGAGAAAATTATCAAGCTAAATAGTAAATAGATTGCATTCATTCATAAATATAAATAAAAATTATTACAGAAAAGTGATAGCAGAAGTGAGTTTCTGCTATGGAAACTATGGGTGAAATAACCTGCAATAGATGAACCGAAAGAAAAAATTATTGATAAACTGATTCACCAAAAGCTATCATAAATAAGAAATATTAGGAAGCCTTCAACTGAAAAAAAAATAAATTAGCATTGCACCCACACCTCATATAATACTATCTAACATCTTTGTAATACATCTAATATACAGTATTAGATGTAATTAAATACTAAAAACATTTAATTAGTATGAACTAAAATCAAAATCTACCTAAAACAGGTCCCCGTTGAAATAGTTCAGAACAAACAACAGTACTGAATGAAACAAATAATAAACCATGTTGCTAAAAAATTAATTATTGAAACAATACTTTTTTGCAACATAACTATTAAAAATTATTATTTGATTGCAAAGAGCAAAAGAATGAGTACATATAATGATAAATAACTATGATGATAATTGAAATATATATATCCTATATGGACAGTATAAAATATGCATATGATCTCCAAGAAACTATGTGAGGAACAGATAATCAGAAGCAACGTTAAACCATGATAGCATGAGACGTAAAATCATTTCAACACTGAATTTTAAAGAAATCCAGAGGTGAGAGATCTTTAATATGAGAAAATCTTTTCAAGGTGCATCTTTTTTCTGTGCAAGAATTTTTACGATCACAAATGAAACAGTCTTCTGATTTGCAAGATTGCCAGAAGAAAAGTTAAGTCATGACGAAAAATCTAGTCAAAATGGAATTCAAAAGAAAATATGAAAATATTATTTCAAGGTCACCTTATCATAGTTTCAGCAAATAGTTTTTTGTTAAAAAAAATTATGATTTTTTAAAATTTAAAACAAAGATGAGTTCTTATCGGTCATAGGGATCATAAGGCAAAAAACAGTGCCCCTCAAAAAAAAACATGGTACATTCTGGTTTCTCATAAATAGGAAGCATTATCTTCACGATATTACCAAGATGTTAATAGCAATTAGTTTGAATTCAGTGTCATTTCCTATGACAAAAAAAAATTCTGGTTAGAAGTGAAGGTGTAGTTTCATTTATTGTAAAAAAAAGAAAAAAAACCTTTGATATTTGTGTCAGAATAGGTAATCACGATCAAAGATTCTGTTTACAAAAAGCCTCACAAATTATTGTTCGGCTGAAAAATAGATTTTTGAGTCTTTGTATCACATAATTACTGTACCAACAATGATAAACAAAAAAAGGATACTTCAGAAAAAATAAACATGTGACACTGAAATAGGAATTATAACATCAATTTAAATTAAAACGTTATCTAAAACAGAAAAAGTAAGCCTTAATTTTGATAAAATTGCCATAAACAGTTTTGAACAACAAAAAATACACACAACAGAAAATCTTAAATATTTAAAATTGAAATAAAAGAAACAAATAAATATAAAAGTAACCTACATATAGTATAGAAATTATAATATTAATTCAAACCAAAAGCTACTTTAAATAAATAAATTAAGATTTGATGAAACTACCATAAGCAAAATGTTATACATGAATCGATATTCTAACTTAAAATCAATATTGACAATCTGTTAATCTCAATTAGTTTGAATTGAGTGCCATTTTCTTCAGTTGCATTTTTCTACTTTTTTGTTACAATGGAAAAACATGGAATCTGCCAATAAAGGAAAAGGGTACTTATGTATTGGCTTCATAGCAGCCAAATTTGCACCACGATATCAAAATAACAGATTCTTATGCGTCTTATATGGGAAAAAATCCAATTTTGGTGAAAAAAAGAGCCACTTTGACTATGGTGACTAATACATTAGTATCAGGAAAAACAGTACCTTTTTTCAACAGAAGGAAATGTAGGAACTTAAGATTTTATTGACCAATGCCACTGTTCAAAATTACTCGCCAAGCTGGCAACGCTGATTTCACATGTGTTGTACGCGTAAATTGGCAACCATGCGTTTTGTTTCATGTAATGTCTCTAATAGGTTGCGATAATATGTAAGAACTGAAATATCATAGGAAGATTTTTTGGTACTTATGTATTATTGCGACAATTGCCAATTCTATTAATAACTCGTGAAGTTGACAACTGCGATTTCCTATGTGTTGTCCGCACTGAATTGGCAACCATGTGCTTCGTTTCATATAATGCCATCATAGGTTGCGATAATACATAAATACTTATTTTTTTACCAAATGGTCATGCTTTGCAGTTGGAAGTAAGAAGTACAGCTGAAATGTACTGATATTCAGGTGATGACTTAGTTTCACGCTATACATAGCCTATGTACAACCGTAGCTTGATAATATCACTAATTTCAGTTTAAATTTTTGTTGTTGCTGCTTAGGACCCAAACGGTTAAGATTGTATTCTGATAGGAAGATGCATCGGTCTTCCTGCTAAACCTGTTATATATTTTTCAATAGCTAAATTAGTTTAATATACATTGTTTTGCTTATATTTTGTATGATTATTCCGAACCATTTCTAGGTTTAGATTTAATTCTGTCATTTTTTTTCAGCTTAAAATTTTTTGTTTTATTTTTTACGTAGTCAATTATATTCATATTGTAATACCTATTTTGGTTTAAGGCTGTGTCAGGTTTATTATTCTATTTTCATTTTGACCTTTTTTGTCTATATTTGATTCTTCTGTACTGTTTCTGGTTTTAGATTTAATTTAGTCATTTCTTTCCCAGCTTAAGAATTTCTGATGACTTAAATGTTGCTTTCAAAAATTTCAATTCTTCATTATAAGAAGAAACAAACACATAGGCATCAAAGTGTCCCCCACTCCAAGTTTTTGCCACTGAACCTCATGTTTTTAACAGTTTGAAAATGCTCCCCAAATACGGCAAAGAGATATCCATTATGAAAAATCTGAAAACTGAAAGAAGAGAGTTCAGACAGCCTGTAACTCAGAAGCGGAGCAGTAAGTCATAGGGTTCAACATGGCAGTTTTATACGCTTCGCCAGTGAGTGAGTGAGTGAATATTAACGTCCCAATGTTCAGCTACAGGATACGCTTCTCCAGATGAGTAGTTGTTCAATCCATGATCAAGTGTAAATACCTTAAATCTATTCCAGTTGCTGATAATAAATGAACAGCCTGTCGATTAATAAAACTGGATTGCACACAACAAATAAGAAATTGAACTGAAGAGACAGGAGCCATCACCGTCATTTGGAACAACTTGGCAAGGGAATGTATAATACCTAAAATTCAACAGCTCGTACACATAGGTCATTGTGTAGAACGACATATTTACATTCAACATTAACAATTGAAAATAACAACCACCACCAAAGGTAGTTCATAAAATAAACGTGGCACTTAACCTAAAATAGTAATTGCAACACTTAAACAAACATCTAAACAATCAACATTAACAACTGAAAACCATAAAAATACATATTAAACTAATTCAATTTAGAATTACTGTAAAAAAAAATTATAACATTAAAACTCTGACCACAAAAAAAATCAGAAATTCTGGAAGATAAATGATAAAGTTAAATCTAAAACCAGAAACAATACAGAAAAATCAAATGAATACATGTATAGGTCAAAATGAAAAAAGAATAATAAATGTGACGCTGCCTTAAAAAAAAAACAGAAATTACAATAGAAATACAATTCACAACACACAAATCAGAAATTTTTAAGCTGAGAAAGAAACGACAAAATTAAATCTAAACTCAGAAATAGTTCGGAGTAATCATTCAAAATTTTCGTAAAACAAAAGTTTATATTAAACGAATTTAATTTAGTTATTGAAAAAATTACATAATAGGCTTAGCTAGAAAACAGATGAATTTTCCAACTGTTATTTACTGTTATCAAATTAGTGTTGCCAATCGGAAAAATAAAATTTAGAAAAAACATTTTTTTAGGATGATTTTTTCGAAAAACAAATGTAATTCCTCCATTAAGAGTTAAAAAAACGAATAAACAAAGCCATAAATAAGTATATTTACTACACTCATGTCCATAAATTAAGGATAATTCAGACTCACACAGAAATTGAACTCTAAAATAAAAATTTCACCTGTAGAATTATCTAACATATCTTGAAGAAGAATATGCAAATTATAGGAAACCATCAGATGGCGCGGATAGTACGTCACAATGACGAGAGTGTAAGAAAGGGGTATATAAGGAATGATAGCAAAGAAGTAAAATTGTTCACAAGCGCTTTAAAAGCCTTTCAGTGCAATAACCGCATAGTTATGGCACAAAGGAGGCATTTGGATGATTTTTTACGAGGTAGAATTATCGGACGACTGGAATGTGGACATACCCAGCTAGAAGTATCCGAGGAACTTGGAATAGCCCAGAGTGTCATCTCCAGGATTTAGCAACGATTCCAAGATGATGGTAATGTGAGTAGATGTTACAGCACAGGTCGCCCCCGAGTTACAACGCCGAATGAGGACCGGTATTTGGAAGTTACTGCCAAAAGAAACAGACGGAGCACAGCATCAGACCTCTCTCGTCAGCTCTCTTCAGCTACCGGTACGACAGTTTCAAGGCAGACCGTGCACAGACGCTTAGGGCACATTGGTCTATATGCTCGTAGGCCTGTCAAATGTGTTCCCCTTACCGCAACTCACTGTCGCCTGCGATTAACCTGGAGTAGAGAGCATACATTGTGGACACCGCAACAGTGGTCTTGTGTGATGTTTTACGACGAGTCCAGGTTTAGTTTTCAGTCTGATTCTCGCCGGACTTTCATATGGAGAGCGCCAGGTACCCGTTATTACCAAGAGAACACCATTGAACGACACCGTTACGGTGGTGCAGGATGGCTCGTTTGGGGAGGAATTATACTTGGTTCCAGAACTGACCTGCATGTTCAGAGTGTAACGATGACAAGCCACATCTATCGGGATGTCATTCTGGAACAACATGTACGTTTGTTTCGGGGCGCCATGTGTGATGAATTTCTGTTTATGGATGACAACGCCCGTCCTCACCGTGCAAACATTGTAGACGAATGCCTTCAATCGGAGGATATCACCCGTATGGATTGGCCAGCATACTCACCGGACTTGAATCCAATAGAGCATGTGTGGGATATGCTTGGCCGACGAATTGCAGTTCGTCAATCCCCTCCCACCTGTCTACCGGAACTTCGGAGGGCATTGCTTGATGAGTGGTGTAGTATTCTCCAAATCAGATTGATAATTTGATACTCAGCATGCGTAGGCGTTGTAAGGCCTGTATTGCATCGTCCGGGAGACATACTCCGTATTAACCATCATACTAACCATGTTATACTGTTTTTTTTTTGAAATTTCCTCCAGAGAGTAAAAATCGCAATATTTATTAATTATGTCAAACATATAGCATCTTTTTTGCTCTTTACCTTTTTTTTAATAAATAGACTTTACAAATAAGTCAAATTTGTTTTGCTTATGTCTCTTTCTTTTCCTGAACTTCATTATCCTTAATTTATGGACATGGGTGGATATAATGTGTTAAAATTCCCCCCAAAACTGTTCGAAACATTAATTTTCGCAAAATTAAGACTTGGAATGGCTGATGACGTCATATCTCCATTTAACTGAAAAATCGCATAAAAATTGAATTTTAAAAATATGTAAAGTTAATTTCGAAAAAAACTCTTCGAGGTTAATAGCATAACGAACTATAGCTTCTATATGCCAAGTTTTACACTTCTTAGTTGCTGAATTTGTCCGGAACAGCTGAAACACACAAACTTTTCTCTGATTAGTACAGATTTAGCTGAAAATTCGCTTAAAAATTGAATTTAAAAAAAAATCTAAAGTGAATTTCGAAAAAAACTCTTCGAGGTTAATAGCATAACGACCTATAGCTTCTACATGCCAAGTTTCATACTTCTGGGTTGCTTAATTTCGCCGGAACAGCTGAAACACACAAACACACAAACTCTTTCTTTTATTAGTATAGATAAACAATTCTTAAAATACAGCATATAGCAACAAAATTCTCAAAATAAGTCCCAGAAAGACTTCACGCCTTCTACAGCACTCAGACACAACTAACAATACAAAAACGAAATGATAAAGATTATTTGTAAGCAATCGCTTGATCTTAGCAAATCTTCAAAAGCCAGAACAATACTGACCTAGTTTCAGCGAGTGACTCCTATTTGTGGTTTGCTTTTCTGCCATCTCTCTCTTTCTCGAAAAGTCCACTTACGTCATAGATCGTGATGTTTATATTTTCTCCAGTTATTAGCAGAATGTTCCATATGTTCCCTAACTTGCCAAAATTAGTCACCAACATGGTCGCCAAAATGTTCACAAAAAATAATGCTAACTTGACTCTTTAGCCAACATTTCGCCAAGTTTCCATTGATTCGCCATTATAATGTAATTATTAGCGGCGTTGCATGCTAAGATTACAGTTTCTATCATAAAATAAATACAACAGAGGGTAATATTAATGTATTAAACATCGAGATATAACTTACACTCTTTTAATCATTAATTACATAAAATTCGCAACAAAATTTTTATTTCAGTAAAATTATATTTTATGGGACAATAAATGCAAATATTCTCATTCTTTAAAGGATAAAAAAACAAAGTCAAAGTTTTCGCACTTTTGAGACATTAAAACAATTCGAATTATTTTAGACGTCACCAAAAAGTTACGTGTACTTCACAAAAAACATGGGTGCGTTACAGAATGTGGGAGTGGCTATATTAAATAAGCTTTTCTTTGTTCCTACAGATTTATCTACAATGGATCTCTTCCAATGTAAACATCACGAATAATGAGACTACAGGCACATTGGCTAACAGGGTTGTTTGTGAGCTCTCGGCTTTCCCGGCACCTGATTTTAATGGAGCTATATTTTAAAATAAAATGTAATGACAAGACACTTGTACCACCCAGTGGTGTAACGTACACTCCTGCATCAGAAAGGGGCAGGATTCTAGGGGGTCCAAAGGCTGACCGACGCAAATTACGTATTTGTGCTTAGGGTCGAAAATCTGACTTTGCAGGAAGTAGTAATATTCTCCGTTACGCCACCAGTACAACCAACACCAAAGCATCATGGTATTCAATTTGGACAATCTTGGACGTTCCCTGACCTTTCAGAGCAGCAAGAGGGAGCAAAGTATTTTATTTCGCTTTTTTCAATGGACATGTTTGGTCGTTGGCTTGCTTTAATATAACCAAGTCTTTTTCAATCTGCACCAAGTGCTCCGTTAATCAAGTTTCTTTTGACCATATTCTCAAATGAATAGGGCTGTTCAAACAACCTTGTTTCCAACCCATTAAATGGTTCTGCATTCTCTTCGGGTGCACAATATCACTGACTAAAGCTAGTTCAGCTGTTCATTAGGAACTTGAAGATAAAACAAGACAGTACTTATAAGGTACTATAAAGTTACACGAGGAATTTTGGTGGAGGATCTCGTATTTTTGAGCCATGGTCAAGTGATGAGGACAATACCTGAGCTGTCTCCTCCTCTTTGAGTTTCCACACCAACTGGAGGACTTTGAGCCACGACAGATCTAACACCTCTACACCGCGGGTCTTAAGTAGTACTTAGCTCGAGTTCATGACACAGTGGCACGAGACCATGATCATAGCCACATGACTACCATGGCATTACATATGTAAAAAAAGGTGTAATACTTACACGTTCCCAGTATTCTTTGAAACAAGGGTTACGTCTGTTGCTTTTGATGTCAAGGCACGTGAAGTATTCCTTGAAGGCCGGTACTTTCCTGCTTGACTTCTCAACACCAGGGCACTGTAGGATTGGTCGGGGAACATCTGGAAGGGTTCTAGAGTGTCGTAAGTAAGTCACATAAAGTCACCCACTCGGGACTGGCCTAAGTGCTGCAGACGCTTCACGGCACTAAACAGGTGATTGATGTAGTTGAGTGGTCACAAGAGAATCACTGCCCTCTTCAATAGAAACGAATATGTATATACTTGTTTTTATTGACTGGACTTCGAGTAATTGTAAATGGAAAAAATCTGATACATTACTGAAAGTATTGTAATCACACAACGTTTGATAGAGAGTTGCCGAAGTATAATTATAAGTTCACTAATTAGTCAGCATCATAAAGTGCACTATCCTGCTACATTTAGAGTTATCAATATTGAAATAGAGGTTCGTTAGCATTTGAAATTTGATTTTTATTATTGATTTTCTCTTAAATGTTTTTCATTAAAAATTCCTCTTTGAAAATCAATTAGGTTAAGTTAAAAAAGTTTAAAAAGAAACCAAAAGACAAAAGAAGTGTGCAATTCATGAATAAAACACAAAACAAAAAGCAAACAAAAATAGTTATTTTATGTATGTGTTATTGTTATAGTGTAAAATCCGTTATTTCATAAAATGACTTACCACGTTGGTTAAAGTTATTTAAAATTGGATTCTATGATTCAAATAGCTATTTCACAGAATACTGATCTTTTAAGAGTTAAATTATTAGATATGGCATGTTTTATACTGTGGATAAAATTTTTGTAATATTTTTAAACAGCATGTTTTTATCATTAAACAAAGAAGTCTTATAACTTAAATAATTATAAGTTTTAAAAATTTAATTATAATTATTTGTACACTATTTTTTATCTCACACACACATTGTTGAACTAATTTATCAAAAATATATCTACTGAATTTGCTTTAATTATTTATCATTCAATTTATCTTAATAGGAAATGTATTTTTTTGAGAGAGACTAATTTTTTATCATCAGTTAATTTATGAAACAATATATGTGTTTTAACATCACATTCTCTATTTTTTTTATTTTAACGGTCTATCATTAGCTAGTTTATTAAATATCTAGAATATATACAAAGAATAGAATAACTAATTAGAATCCGTTATTATTCTAGTATACACCGTAACAGATTTGTTTGATTATTTTATAAAAATACCTTGTTATTTTCCTTGGAATAACTGAATTACATGCTTCAACAGTAGCATACGTACGAATTAACAAATATCTAATAAAATGACTCACTAGGTTAA
Source organism: Trichonephila clavata (assembly GCA_019973975.1). NCBI lineage: Eukaryota > Metazoa > Arthropoda > Arachnida > Araneae > Nephilidae > Trichonephila > Trichonephila clavata. Next base: position 76,864 of record BMAO01004054.1, read on the forward strand.
ATAAACAAATTTTGCTTTTGTAGATATATATATTGAAAATGTCTACGCTTTATTATAATCCATTTAGGCCATAGGTTCCCAACTTATTTTGAACTGACGCCCTCTTTTCTATTGAATATTTCTATATACCGCCCCCTCCCTCTCTAGAGAAATAAGAGAGTACATAATAAGTGATGAAAACAAGAGTTGAATTTTAAAAAATATTCTATTACAAATAGAATATATCTTTTAATTTAATTTTTCTAAAACCCCAATTTTTTTCTTGCGAATCTGAAACAGCCATAGCCACACAAATATTTAAATATGTAATATTATATATTTTAGTCATAGACAGGATATTGTTGGTATTGGAACGCTACTGAATTTTTTCTTCATTTAAAAGAATGGAATAAAAGTTTTGGCTTACCTGTTACAAATACAGGCAGGGGTTTTGATGATACGAAGTAATTCAAAAATAAACTACTGCTTTCAAAATAAATATAAATTGACAGTTTCGGCCCTTTAAGAAAATCACACGTTAATTCCTTCATAACATATTTAATTATGTTTGTTGTATAATGTATGAAATGAAATACAGTGGACGAAACATTTTTCCTACTTCTCACAAAGACAACATGTGCAGTACAAAAATTAAAATGCACTATATCATTTAATTTAATGTAGGTCTGAATGTAATGTAATCTAAGTTTTTCATTCACTTCCCGAACTACCGAAATATGTGAATTTTCGTACATGTGATTCAGAAAAGATTTAAATACATACAATCAACAAAAGGTAAACAGTATTAAAGTTTTCTTATGTTAGCACATAATCAGCGTTTTTTTTAGTCTTTTCTTAGACTATATTCGGTTAATCTGCCCAAGCCCCTTAATTTTCTCTGGGTCTGTTATTGCCCCCCGGAAAATCTCAAACGCCCACAAGGGGTGCTATCCCCCACGTTGAGAACCTATGCTTTAGACCATCTTTGCGTAATACTAAAGGATAAGACCCGAGTTTGGAATATTTTTTGAGATAGTAAAGCACACTAATACCCCGAAATTAAGCGATAGTTTGGACTGAATGATAACCGCGTAAGTCGAATTTGCATAAGTTGGGATATAATTTCGCATATGAATACATAAAGATTATTTTTAGTTTGGGGTGGAAATGAAAGAAAACAATAAAGTTTAGAAAAACAAAATGTTGAAAAAATGTTAGATAACACAAATACAAAACCATAAATCAAAGTTGTTTGATGTAGAAAGGTTCTTTCATAAGTTGTCGGCCGACTCAAATATATTTCTCCTTCAAAATTTAATCGTAGCATGCTAAAAACTTTTTTTTTATTCCTTGTTCTGTTGAAAAAATACGCTCTTTATTGGAGTCTGTATTTTCTAAAATTTGTAATACTTTTTCAATTAAACTGAGAACTCCTGTCAAAGTTCCAACCGTCATTCAATCTTCTGATTGAACTAGGTCTGAAGCAGGGGTATTCAACCTTTTTTCCTGCTGGGCCGCATACATATGTTAGCTATTTCACACGGGTGGCAACATGAGGTTAGATGGGGGGGGGGGTTAAGAGACCAAGATCACATTAGAAATTTAAAATATGGAAAATTTATCAAAATCTTATAACTCCTGTTTTGCTTTTTTGAATTATTATTTTCTTATATTTTTTGTCACTAACACTAAATTAAAAAAAATTTAAGAAGCCCTCCTTCACAATTTTTTCATTAAACGGTTTTATATGTGTGATTTCCAAAAATATAACAAACTTCTTAGGGTGTCCTTTTTACTACTGTTGACATTACCACTGAAATAAGCCATGCCAAAGTAACTCAACACCCCAGCGATTGGAGGTTAAGTTTCCCTGCAGGAAATAGACACCCTTCACCATTCTATTAACCACAAGTGTGTATTCGTTTTTAGGATTGTACCTTAATCTTTTGGTCACCAAATCTGGAAATGGTATATTGAATTAGTCACCAAATCTGAAAATGGTATATGCATTTGAGTCGCCAAATCTGGAATTGGTATACGGAATTTTTCGCCAAATCTGAAAATCGTTATTCTTGATATCCTGATCAGGACAGTAGAGCAAAATTATGAAATTATTGTATTGTCATCAGTCCTTGACAAGTGTGCAAAATTTCGAATTAATCTAACCTTTTAAAGTGGGTAAAAATCGATTTCCAAGATTCCGTTACATGCAAGTGAAACTTATAAAAGCGTTTTAAAACACTTCGTTGCTGTTTCAAAGACTATTCAATAAAGCCTATTTATCTCCTCTTCAAAGAGGAAAAATGTCATTGAATAATTCTTGTTTATTGGTATTTTTTAAATGCAGCACTTTCGTAACAATTTAAACAAGTACAGTTCCATGTTTGCTTTTCACTACAAAACAGTAAACTTCCAAATCGTTCGAATATTTTTCGCTTGCAAGGTAAGAAAAATTGTTCAAAATTAGTTCCACCCATAAAAAATTGTCGCTACTCCCCTGTTGTCTGTTATCACTAACCGTAACCGTTACAAATAGCAAAAGAATATCAATTCGCAGCCGTACGACATCGAAAGTAAAAAAGCAAAATTGATACACAGTGGACTCTCGATAATTCAAACCTTCGATAATACGAAACTCTTGCTAATTTGAAGTATATGCTCAGCCCTTAGAAAAACTCTTGATATTTCGAACTAAAACAACACGTTTTGTTACACTCAATATTTTTCGAAGTAAAATCTGTTTCTGGCCGGAACAGAATACGCGGTAATTCGAAGTGATCAGTGATCTGATAAAACTCTCGACAATTCAAACACCCACTACCATGCAGAGTCCTGTATCAAACAGGTTGGACCTTACATATTTTGTTTCGTATTGCTTCTGCTTGTCTCCCCTGTAACATAGTCCCTTTGATGATCATCGGAGTTGACTTCCATAACTCTGACAGAAGCTAAAGTGGTCACTAAACAAACTACGCAACTTTTTCCTTGAAAATCATGTTAAAGTGGGACATTTTTCAAGCTTCATTTATTCTAGAAAAATCTATTGACAAAGTTAGATTAATTGCCATGAAACAAAAGAAAATGAAAACAGATTTTTTTTCGTCAAAAAAATTTATTATGTACAGTATATATTCTTTTAATACTAGTTTTTAATACATAAATGTATTCTTTTAATACAGGACTTTTAAGTTCTGTATAATATTTATACTGTACAGTAGGCACTTTTTAAAAATGCTTTAAAATAATTTTATACATATGTGTAATTGTTGTTTTATTACATAGTTTCAAATTTAAATGGGTTAGAAAAAAATTTCTTTTTGTGTATTTTAGGAGTTTTTTTCCTACCCTCTTGATAATTCGAATTTTTTCGTTGGTCCCTTCAACTTCGAATTATCGAGAGTCAACTGTATTTGATTTCTTGTCAAAGACTTTGCCACCAAAATTTTAATACATTGTCTTCAATAAAAGAATTTCTCAGAGCAATGGGTCATGACCAGGCCACTTAAAAAGGCTCAGTGGGCCGCAGGTTGCGTATCATTGCTTTAAACCCCCTTCGGATGAACTCAGTTCCTTTGAGCATTTCTCCAATAGCCCTCATTTTGCTTTATAGTGTGACGTAGATAGTCACTCACTCAGGAATAGTATATTAGGAGTTGAAAATCAACCTTTAAAATTGGTTGAATTTCCGAATAATTTTTTTATCATAGTTGTGTGTTTCTTAACTAAGAATTTTTAGAGTCCTTTCAATAAAGAGAGAATTTTTCTCTTGAAATTTCTAATATAAAAGTAATATTTATATCTTTTTTTGCGCAAATAAATATGTGACGGATCTATACGGTCTTTTGACTAACCTCCTCTATTTTCTGTAAGATAATTTATTTATTTCAAGCAATCTTCACCTAGAGCCGGGCGTGATATATGCAAATAAGATATATTATATAAGTTCGGGTTTCGCGAGTTAAAAAGTTAAGTAAAGTGAAGTGCTAGGAAGAGTGAAGTAAGTGAATTAGAGATCGAGACGTCAGCACAAAGTTGTTGACAATCGTAGATCACTTGTTAAGTGTGGAGCTACGCGAGAAGAAGCGGATTGAAGATAGAAAAATCCTTATTGCAGAGCGTGGGTTCCTCTCCCATTCTTCCAGCCATTAAAAAGGCAGAAATCATCACGAAGGCCCAGCCCATGTAAAATATAAGGTCAGTGATTTTATTTAAGATATTGCGAATATTCGTACGTGGCGTAGCTGTACTTGTGCGCGTTTAAGCTTTCCTAGATTCAGTTGACATTCAGTTGCCGCTAGTAGTGATTTCCTGTTTCGCGTATTCCACTCTTATTTGTTTTCTTAATTGAATTGTGTGTGTCTAAACTCGGGCGCTGACTAGAATCAATAAATCTGTTTGATTTGCAATTATGTCTTTTGATCATTTAAGTCCGCCTACATATCCAGGAGTATTTTCAGATAGACACGGAGACAGTAGTGTAAGGGGTGGCTTTCAGTCACGACAAATAGACTGACCGTATTCTCTATTCATATTTTTTTAAAAAGGAGGAATGAGTTAGAATAATTTGAGAAGACACTTTTAGTTATTGTTCATAAAAAAATCTCTTTTATTTATTAATTTGATGTATTGGCTTGAGAAAAATGTCTGAAAGCATTTTACAAGCATATTAATGCAATTACACAGCCGACTCTAGCTAATTTAAACCATCGATAATACGAACCTCTCACTAATTCGAAGCATATGCTCTGCCCCTAGAAAAACTCTTGATATTTCGAAATAAAACAATACGTTTTGGTACACTCAGTATTTCGAAGTAATATCTGTGGCATCTACAACACGCAATATAATTCGAGAAGTTATCATATAAAACTCCGGACGAGAAAACACACAGGGTTCGGATTGTACACTGCCTTGAAGAACCAATGGTGTTAGGCAGCTTCTGAGGGGGAACTGGCTGCGGACCGATTTTATTTCCAATGAGGAATGGCAGAGATTTGGTGAGGTGGGAAAGTGTATTGTTCGAGATTTACCATAAGTGTATTGTTTTAATACAGGATTTTTAACTTCTGTATAATATTTATACTATACAGTATGCACTTTTTAAAATACTTTAAAGTAATTTTATACATATGTACAATTGTTGTTTTATTTTATAGTTTTAAATTTAAATGTGTCAGAAAAAAATTTCACTTCATGTATTTTGGGAGCTTTTTCTTGCCCTCTTGATGATTCGAACTCTTGATAATTCAAAGTTTTCCATTGGTCTCTTCAACTTTGAATTATCGAGAGTCGATTGTATTAGTATAAACTAGGGTCTTTTGAATATTTTTGAATTTTACTAGAGAAAACACAAATTACATTTAATGCAGTATTTAATAGGATTATGTTAATAATTTCAAGCATTATTATTTTTTAATCCTCAAAATATCTTTTTTTGACATTGATTGACGAGTTCAATTTACGAGTGTTTACGTAGTTTGTGAACAACGTTAACCAAATCAGCAAATTCTTTCTTCGAAATGTGGAATTCAGATGTAGAATAATTGAAACTCTATTTTAATCATACATGTATTTTATATATTTCACCGCCTTTTGCTTTTGTAAGTCTTTCAAAGAATAAACGATACATATTCAGTTTTTTTTTACATAATTTTATATACTTTTAACGATAGGTATTCGAATTTTATTACGTAATCTTACATTTATCCATTAACATTTTATAAAATTTTTTTTACACATTATATACCAATCATCTGTTACTTTTTGTTCTAATAATAATTATTGATTTTCCACCATAAAAAAATTTTACCCTGGATTAAGTTAGAAATTTGTTACAGCGTATTTTTATATGGTTATTTCCGCGAATTTCTATTACACATTTAGTTTTACGAATTACAAGAATAGAATATATTACTTTATTTAGAAATTTTCGTTCTTCTGACTAAGACAGGAACAAAAAGACGTTAGAGCACTACAGTATGAATTAATTAAGCTAGATTGATGTAAAATTCGATTACATGTCCTTGGCAAGAGGTCTTTTAATCTTAATCAGTTTACACTGCCAATTAGAGACAAGCTTTCCAAAATCTATTAATCTACTCTCGACTAAGGATGCTTCAATATCCAGTAAAACATTATTTAACTTGTACATTTAATGTTGATGATATGAATAACTGTAAAAATATGCGTATTAACTAACCGTTTAAAATTATTTTCAATTTTTAAACTAATAGACTAATAATTCTCGTTATTTATTTTATAATCCTTTGAAATACCTTTATGGAAGATGATTCCCCCTTATGCGTAATAATTGTGTTTGTCCATGACTGAGAAATGAAGTTTATTGAATGTTCCGATTTCAATTTCGTTTATTTCCAATATTTTTAATTTTATACTTAAATATCGATTGAATTGATTGGCGATATCCCCTACCACAATTTTTATATTTTATTTTTGCATGACATTTTTTTCTATTCTCATTTAATTTTAAATAATATAACTTTCTATATAAGGAGTTGGCAACCAATGGCACGCTTGCCACTTTAAGCACGCGGTACAATTCTCATTGGCATTATTCAATACTCTACTAATTTGTCAATTTTTGAGTGGATGGAGGTTTATAAATTTATAATCAACCTTTTTTGATCAACATCTTCAAAATCATGGACATTTACATAATTATGAAAAAAAAATTGAAGGATTACTCTAAAGATAAATTTATAGCTATTTTGTAAATTATTGAAAGTCATTTCTGGAGATATTTAATTGTTAAAAGGGATAAAATTGCATGTACTCTATTTCCGCTTTTGGCTTTACTTATCTAATTAAAAAATCTTTCTTCATATGAAAAATATTTCGAGAGTTCGCAAAGAGATTGCTCTACAAGTGAATGCTCAAAATCGTGTCAAATTGAAAGTCACACATTATACCCCTGATTTTGTGATTTTGCGATATGAAAGTAGATCGGCGAAGCACTTGGTTCGCGTTCAAGTTTTTTATTCATATATTATGTAAAAGTTCATAATATATATACTGTTTTAATTTTTATTTTTATTGAAGAAATAGTTATATTTTTTGCAGTTAATTTTTATGCAAAGAAACAACTTTCAATGATGCAAAATTAATACGTAATAAAACTGTACATCTATATTATTGACCTCTATTCTCTAACTCTGCATGCATTATAGTGGGAATCGAATTTTTTAAAAATGTCCTACTGCGTTGGCACGCTGAATTATATTGATAGATTGACTTGATACTCCACAGCTAAAAGGTAGCCGATCATTGTTCTATACAATGTATTAGGTTTTGAATAGTCATAATTTATTAACTGAAGGATTTTAACCGTATGTTTTTGGCATAATATATCACTAGAGATTTGAAGGCTAGAAATATGAAGTAACTTATCTTTGAAAATATGAGCAAACTAAGTATGAAAAAATCGGCCATTTTATGTTCTTGATAAAAATAGTTAGAATAATTATATAAACAAATATATTGTATAAATTGATAAATATTACATTGATAAAAATATAATATATAGGAATAAAGTGATGTAAACACCGCTGGGCTAATCGGATATGAAACAGACCCGTCCGATGCGGAAAGGTGGTGGAAGAAGTTTCGAAATAGGGTATTTTAATGATCTATTAATATGGAAGTCACAAACACATTAGGAAGAGTGCTTACACCGAGAAGGGAAGGGGAAATGTTAAGAGGCAAAAATATCTATACACTTGAAGAAGCCCGTGTAACGCCGGGCCATGCAGCTAGTATTGTATAAATTGATAAATATTGTTGATAAAAATATAAATATTATTGTGCCCTTGATATGAAATCTTACGAACTTAAATTAGCGATGAGTCCGGTTTCAAAATGAGCTTCGACGACCGGCGAAAACAGGAGTTATTGTATGGGGTACCATTTCATTCGATAGCCAGACTCCTCTGTCTGTTGCCCGTGGTATCCTTACAGCGTAATGGTACTTGGCGAGATTCTATAATTCGTAATGGTTGCCTATCTTTTCTCGAACTTCTTGACTTACATTTCACTAGGATTATGCTCAGATGGACATATTACTCCCTTCTACTAATTGCATTAATTTTTCTTCAATACACCCTTGCCAGATGCTTCTTCGGAGTACGTTTAAGCTGTTTTTTCAGAGTACGTTAACCACAAACACTCTCTGACCGTTTATGGATCTCATCAAGCTATTTCGCCAATTGGAACGCATATGTCAACCAATCCCGCAAGAGAACATCAGCCAATTCTTTGAGTCAGTGCCCACTCGAATAACAGTTTATATTAGAGCCAGAGGTAGGTAACACATTATTGGTTCTTTTTGGCTCTCAATACTATATTTATTAAATATACAATATTGACAAATCCTATGATAGTGATGGCGATTTAGTTTCATTACATCACATCAGCCGATTTTCGGTCCATTCGGATAAGTACTTTTTAAAGCATCGCTTTTTTTTGTTATACAAGGAATTATTGTTTAATTATTTGAAAAATTGCAAAGACTTATGCTTCTCAAGCATTTTTTAACAAAAATGGTTAAACTTTTTTAAAAAGAGAGCATATTTTTTCTAAGGAAAAGCTACTGTGAAAGTTTTAAAAATTTCCCGTTAACAACAATAAATTGCAGCAATATAAAAAAAAAGTTCAGTAATCCTTTCGTTTACCCAATTTCTTTTCTTGTTTTTTTCACTCTATCCGAAACATTTCTGCTTCTCTAAAAGTTCCTCAGGACACTTTTTCTATTTTACTTTGTTTTCACTCTGATATAATGTACGTAGAAAAGGAATTCGTCCTACCCATTTTCATGACTTTTCCCCTAAACTATAAGTTATTTGCTTTCTTTTTTGGTTTGAGACAAAAAGTGTCAGCTTGCTACATGCAAGCTTAAATTTAGTTCTCGTTTATAGCAAAGAGTTTGGGAAATTTTCTGAAAACTATCAGTTTTAGTAAAGTACAGGTACTGCGTTTTATTTGACAAGGAAATTATTTGCAGCGGAAATAAATGTTGCCTAGGAATCCTTTACATATCTTTTCATGGTTAACAGAAAAAGAAAGAACCTAGATTAAATGTAATTCGTTTTTTGATATATTTCTACATATATATAAGTATTAATCATTTAGTACAGAGGTTCCCAAATTTTTTTGTCTCATAGACAACTTACCATGTTTTTCGTTTTTTGGTAGACCCCCTTCTTATATACACCTAATAATAAATTTTTTGCAAATTTATCAAATACTTAAATATCTTTTTGACAGCTGGTATAGAGCTATACTTACTTTAAAATATTTAAATTTTTAACTGTCGTGAAGTATAGTGTTTAAAACCTAAGACACACATTTTAATTAAGTAAAAATTTAATTAATACTTAAAATAATTGTTATATAAAGTAACTGAGCAACAAACAAATGCTTTTAACTGGAGAGATGAATCAGGGGCTTTATCCATTCTAGTGTTTCTAAAATTGCTTATATCCATTTCTAAATTTTAGTTTAAGATCTTCTTAGTGCCTATTCTGATCAGTTTCTCTTGTAATATGACATTTGTTTTTTCTGCCAATGTGACTATATTAATTAATTGCCTGTTGTGGTATTACCATTTATAGTCAAAACATTCTCAAGCCTAGTTTCAAAGTCTAAATAAAGGACATTTACATGTTAAACGCAAGTTAAAACGTCCTTTTCCTGGATGATTGTTTGTGACAAATTGAAACTAGAAAAATTCGGGACTTCCAATATTATACTCTCCTTAGCTTAATTATTGCAAGAAATGTCGAAATGATGGTTTTTGTTACAACAAATTAACTTCATTAAATTTAGTAAATAAATCTGTTAAATAGGTGAATCTGGTTTCCTCTTGATTAAATTTTCTTTTGAAATTGAAGTCATGATCTGGTTTACCAAGAGTCACTAACATAGACCCCCATTTACACCTCGTGGACCCCCAAATTATTTTTTCGCTTACGCCTGTTGTCATAGACCACTTTGGGAATCGCTGATCTAGTATTATGTTTATAACCCTATAGTATTTTTAGAAATCTATATTCTTGCAGTATTTTCTCTTCCTTTCAGAACTGACGTATAAGTAGATATAGAGGGGATTGACTAGCCTTAAAACTGTACTTACAGACGTCTTCACATGAGGCGATTTTCTGCCAATCATTTCGTTTTCTACCTCTACTATTTTAGTGTGAAGAGGAAAGACACATAAAGCCAAAGTTGACTGAAAAGAGAATGCTGTAGGTCAAATTTGATTTTAAAACAAATAGTTGTTAAAATAAAATGATGAAAACAATCCTTGCATGAATTCTTTTCCCACTTATTCAAAAAAGTATTATAAGATATTTTCCTGTTGTATGAATTTTCTCGTAAATGGGAACTCTTTTCTGCCGCTTTTGAAATACTTCCTTTTATACAACAAAATGCACTTTAATTATAGTTTGGAAGTTATATTCTTATTCTTCTCATGTTATCTGAAGCAAACCAATTGGTATATATTCTCAAGAAAATAAGAATTTTATTTACAATTATAACTTAACCCCTTCCCGGCTTCTCCCGAGTTGAGCTCTGGCAGGCGAAATGTACCGTCCTGGCTCATTCCGAGTGTAGCTTGGGCACTGTGAAAATTTACACTGCACAATCGGTCTTTCCCAAATTATTTCACAAGTGCATTTTGTCGTTTGGAATGCATTTGCTTACTTTTCTAATCAAGCATTGAATTTTCAGGATAAAAGTAACAAGAAAAAATAGCAAAAATACGTTTCTACACAAAATTATTCTTCTAAAATCAATACCTATTTTTCTCTAAATAATTTTATGCTGTAATATATTTGCACTTGCTACAAATATTACCTTGGTAAATTGACTCTCATATTATTTACATTAAAAAGAATATTGTAAGATGAATTGATTTTCTTTGGTTGAAAAGTGTTTGGTATTAAAAAGAAGAATACGGTTATTATATTCCTACCTTCTGTTGATATAGATAATTATAATTCGTAAAAGTAATTTTTAACAATGGATTGAGAATCAATAATTCATCAACTTATGCAATATTGTATTGAATATGAAAAATAATTATTAATAACTTATGGACTCCATAAAAATTTTTAAATATGTAAAAATCATAAATTAAGAAAGTTAATTAGGTGAAATGCTGATTAATTTCTGCAAGGACTGATTTTTATAATGCTCATAGCATGTATTCTACATTAATAGAATAAGCATAACAATAAATACTTTATATGTGTTGCAGTTATTGCAGATTTTTGATATGAATAGAAATATTACATTTCTGAATTTGTGTTGGTGAAATTAATTACCCAAACAACTAGATCAGTAATAACAGCCGACTAATTCGCTCAGAGACAGGAGATCTCTACTACTAGATCAAAGGTTCCAAAATAATGTGTGTCACTTCTGAAGATGTTGATGTAATTTGAGTAGAAATTTTTGATAGCTACTTAATATGTCTAGAGAGTTCTTTGATCTTTCAGAAAAGCTATCATTAATCGACTGGTATAAAATATATCTTTATATCTGCAATATTAAATACCCGTATTAGTAATTCTGGAATAATTGAATCAGAATTCAAAGTTCCTGTTTTCGTTCACAATTCTATAATTGTTAATATTTTTGATGGGAATAAAACTCAGTTATCTTTGGAAAAAATTCTCCAACAATGGTGTGATTTGTACTTAATAAATAGCGTGTTTAGTATCGCCGTTTTTTAATGTTCACGTATGTATGCGTGATAGGTTTGCAAGCCTTTTTTATGAAAAATTTAGTTTTGATATTAATAAACTTCAAAATTTTTCTCTTAGATTTCTTTTTCGTTTTTTAGTCTTTACAAGAATAATCTGTAAAATTTTTAGTTTCTCTTCTGATGATTTTTATTGACGTGTGGAAATCATTTTGCTTTATGAGTTTTTTGAGGGCCGTCCAAGTGTCTATTCCCTTTCTTCCTACTAATCCTCTTGGGGAAACACTATCTTTAAATATTATTCTATTCAAAACTTCCTCCCGAAGAAGAATATATGACGTATGCAAATCAAGGCTTATATTTAAACATGAACTTTCAGGTTCGAGACGGAGAGAGGTTAGAAGCTAAATGATAGCAGTGAGTGATTAACGTAAAGTAATAGAAAGCTAGGCAAGAGTGTTATTTGCTTAATATTTAAGACTGACGATTTGTCAATTAGATATTTAAATTGGGTTAGTGCCGGCTTGAATTAGACCAACTTAGACGTATCTTAGATTATTTGGAATGTGTATAGCTAAGACATTCCTAAAGTAAGTGATTAAATTTTAATTAAATACTATTTATATCGTCTTCCTCGCTTTTTGCTCTTATAATTATTTTTAAGGTGCATTTTCCAATCTTGGGTTGTTCAGGTTTGTTAGGTTGTTGAGACTTGTAAATAAATTGTGTTTGTTTTGACTGTGGCTAATCTGCCTTCTAACTCTCGTACATCGATGGATGGAGTAGCCCATTCATCACATCCAATTCCTCAAATTTTAAAATTTACGTTTTATTCACTTGTTCGTGGAACAAAGCGTGATATCTCGCCCAAGTTCTCGACGAGTTGAAAAGAAAATATATGTATACTGCATAGTTTTGTGCATAAAAGGCTATTCAAACAGCTTAGACGTGACAGCAAATAACATAAAATAGTGTGTTAATCATTGGTAAGCTAGGTGTCCGCACACGTGTTAAAGAGAAAAAATAATAAATGTCTTTCTTACATAATTTAAAATGTCTTCTTTTTAAATAATAATATGAAAGAAATTCTTAAAAATATTGAATTAAAATACAAAACACGCTTATAATTTGATTCTTTTAATCTTATTTAATTAATTGTGTTATAGAGCAACATGAGGGAATGAAAGGTGATTCTAACCCTCTAGTCCAGGGATGGTCAACCCATTGCCCGAAAGCAGCATGTGGCTCACCTTGAGTAATTTTATGGCCGGCGAGATTACAACTTTACAAAATAAGACTATTTTGTTCAATATTTTTTTTATTATTTTTTTAACAAATAAATCTCACAACTGTTCCTGTTTTATCACATTGTTCCTGTTACTGCTAATCTTTTTTTTTCAAAATTGGAATTTATCAAATATAAATCGCGCTCAAACTTAACGGACTTAGACCTGCAACATACAAAACTAAGCAACGACTTACAAAAACTAATTGAAGGAGTTTTGAGAAACAAATATCTAAGTAATAAAATAAATTAAACATTATTTGATCATTGCATTCTTATTACTATATTGTCTATGTTTGTATACGTGAAAAATAATGAAAACAATAATAATATGTCAATCTTCTATAAATTTTCTCCCCAAAAAATGTTTATAATTAGTCCAAATCGAATGTAAAGATTTATATGTTTATATGCGGCTCGCGAGATTATAATGTTTTTATGAAGTGGTCCGTGAGGTCATTTGGGTTGGACACTTCTGCTGTAGTCAAATGACAATGCGAACCTTTTATTACATCTTTAGTTTATTTCACATCATGAAGAATTAATAAAAATAATATAGATCAGCATAGCATAACTATTTCTGATTTAGTTGCTGACTTATTTTATATAAGAGCAATTAAATCGTAAATGCCAATATACCTCCTATAACTCAGTGAGTACGATCACAAACACGTGATCTGTTTTGTTTCTACCAGATATGCGTTCGAGTCCTTTTACCACAATGACCCGCCATGTATAGGAGATGATGCTGGTCAGATCTGTTAAGGTTCAAATTCCTCACATTGGCGCGTGGTGTGGAAGTTTAGAGAGGGAAGGGTGGGTCATATGTACTTTTCATCAGTGATTTAAAATGACGAGGTCTGTTGCCTGTAGCTCTTAGGCTGAGTCGTAATAAGTCGTTAATAAATAAATATGTGACGGGTCCTATATCCGCGCATTTCATTAATCTCTGAGGAAAACTATTTCTTAACTGTATGTTTATAAAAATCGTTTCCCGTGGAAAAACCATGATTTATGTAATTATGAGGGTTATTTAAACTTTTTAGCAAAGTGAGTGTAGGAGTTAGTCGTTAGGCTGTTATTAGATTAGTTCTTGAAAAGAAGCTTTAGTCCGGGATATCGAGTTGTCTCTGGCGAGACCTGACGAGTGCAGTTGCGTCGTATCACACGCAGTAAAGTGGTATAATTAATTGTCTTAGGAATTTAGGATAATGATTAAATTTGACTGATTCCTCGGTTTATGACATTGCTTGATCGTAAGTTGATAAATCAATAAACTTAGTTATTTTTATGACAATGGCTGATCATTCGGTGTCCCAAACTCTACCAGCGGCCGTAGAATAAATTAAATTATAAATTAAATTATGAAAAGCTAATATCGATTATTTATTGATTTAAAACGAAATATTTATAAATAAGTTTTTCTACTAATTTTAGATCCAGAAATGCAGCAATCGCTTTGAGTGATCAATTATTAATTCTTAATGACTTATTACGATTTATTTCACCCTCCAGCGGATAGATGCTTTTAAAATTTTCAGTTACGTTATACTGAAGAACACAGTATTTATAATATCCATTGCCTCCTTTTATATTACATGTAATGACTGGAACTTCAAACATTGAGTTTAAAGTTGAATACATCATAAAAGAAGAAATGCAAAGGTAAATTATAAATTAAAATTTTTTAAATAAAATGTCTAGACGTTACATTTATATATCTCTTTCGCATTGTAAAGAAATTTAAATATTTAAAATGAAATTCCCTTCTCTCTCTCTCTCTTTCATTACCTAACGTAGAATAATTCATAACTAGATCACAAGGAGTATATTGTTCCGAAGTATTAGTTTCTCATTCGAATAGAAGAATCTCCTTTGAGTTTTCACTCAAAGTAAAGGTTCCTACCTCGGTTAGGATCTAAAAATAACAAAGCTTTTAAGTCATTCATTATGCTTCTAATATAATGCATTTGTTCCTCGTGTGTCGTATGTGTGTCACTTGGGGACCCGTTACAGAATTCTCTTTTAATTACAGTGCCTTTGATTTTGAGTCTCTGATAGACTTTCCGTCTTCCATTTACAATAAGGCGAATTTTAGCGAGTAGAACATAAACCGTTGTTAATATCTTTTATCCCTATTCGTAACATTGAATTCGGTATTAATATATTAAAGAATGTATTTCTTTGAAGGTGGTGATGAAAAGATTGTGTGTGTTTCTTGTTTTTTACAAGAAATTTTCAGAACAGAGAAATATTTTAGAATATACAAAAATATGGGGTGTCCGAAAAGCAAGTCTACATTTTCAAAAATTAATAAAAAGTAAATGAACAAAGATTTTTATTTATGGTTCTTTTATGTTCCATAAAGAAAAATAATTAAAGTTTCTGTTTAATGAAATGCTAACTAGCTGGTGCAACACTCATATTTTACAATATTCCACACCAACATTTTACAACAGTCTACGTCTAGATTTTACAACATTCTACTCCTCATTTTACAACATTCTCAATGCAAAAGGACTCCACCACAAGCATAAGTTGTAGCGTGGTTTACCGGATTTAATTATGCAACACATGTACAGCATTAATGGAGCACCACCACACTGGAGTTCGGAAAGTAGGATAAAGTTTGTGACGGATCTATCCGCGTCCGTTCTTTAATATAATCCTCTTGGGAAATCTTTGGTCTATCAATTCGATTTTGTTCAGAACCAACCATCTGAAGAAGAAACATTGATTATTCAAATTAGGTCGGCTATATATAGTCTAGGTTTTCAAGCTAGAGGGAGAGAGAAAGTCAGGAGATAGGATAGATTGCTATTGATCAAATATTATACCATTTTATAGTGTATTTCAAGTATTTTATAGGGGAAAGAATTAAAGTGACGATTGTTCACTAAAGTTTAATTAGTGTTCAGATAATTGGGGTAGTAGATTTGATCCTGAAATAAGAGGGTCGTCTTAAAGGGTAAATTTAAAGTCTTCTCATAATTCGCGCATCTCATTATTAATCCACATGTTGCTTAGATTGAGAACATCTCTTCTCGTTGAAATTACTTGAATTTGTGTTACTCATTTGTGTGATCAATAAATAGATTTTTTGGATATGGCTAGTCTCTTCCTTCCCTTCCTCCCACATCTCTAGTCGGGAATAAGGAATAAGAACATCTCATTCCTTACAAACTAGATGGTGCAAAGCCCCATTTTGCAACATTTTTGTTGCAAAATGGCTTCACCGCAAGGACCAGCACAAGTTGTAGCTTGGTTTATCAGATTTAAATCCGCAATACATGTATAACGAAAATGGGCCTCCACCACACTGGAGTTTGGAAGTGAGATAAAGTTCCCCCCAGCAAAAGGAGGAAAGGGGAAGTCCAATAGAGTGACCCCCTAGATCTCTAAGTATAGCAGTTTGGGATTTCTTCTTGTGGATACGTGGATTGCAAGTTGCTTACTGATGAATGAAAAGGCGAACTACATTGACCACTCGGATTATTAATCCTTGAATGTTTCATAGAATGTGTCTAGAGATCTAATGTAATCCAGTAGCATCGATGTATTGCGCACAAGTAATGGTGCGCACATTGAAATCGTGCAATAAATCATTGTAAAAAAACTTTGATATTTTTTTATAGAACACAAAAAAATGGTACTTGTATATCTTTATTTGTTCTTTTGTAATTAATATTTCAAAGTATAGTCATACATTTCGAACACCTGGTATCCCTTGCATGTGATAAAGTTATTAAATAAAAAACAATTTCATATTGAGTTTGAAAGTTTATCAATGTCACACTATAAAGCTACACGAGGGCTACTAGTGACGGACCTCGTAATTTTGGATCATGGTCAAGGGACGAAAACGACGCCTCAGCTGCCACCACACTCCAAATCACTAGATCACCCCAACTGGAGGACTTTGAGACTCGACAGACTTAACATGTATCAGTCTCTCTACACGGTGAATCTTCAATGACACTAGGGATCGAACTCATGACATGCCAGCCACGAGTCTGTGACTTTGATCACTAGGCTCCCATGGCCAAAAATTTCATATAAATTCCTAATACATAAAATAATAGCAATACATTTATCTTTCATATTTTTGTTGAAAATATAGATGCAACAAGCAATTAGTGTCCGCAGTAATAGAGTGGTCATGGTCGGTATTGATTAGTCCCTGTCATGGGTTCAAGCCTTGCTGCTGTGAAAGAACCTTGAAGTAGACAGACTGATGTACATTAAATCTACTCAAGATTAAAATCCCCACGTTGTTGTGGTGTGGATGACTGGAGAATGAGGTGCCAGCTCAAGTGTCATCCTCGTTACTTCATGGTGACTCAAAATTAGAAGGACCGTTGTAAATAGCTTTTGAGTTGCCTCGAAATGTGTCATAAACAGGCAGTCAAAGAAGCAATAATGGAGAGATGATGAAAAACGATTATTCCTACCAGAAAGTCGTTTAATTTTGTTTGGTGTTTTGCTGCATTTGGGAGGAAGCGACGGTAAAAATTCAGCATCCCAAGGAATCTTCTCAGCTGCTTAACTGTACTTGGTCTATTGAAATCAAGAATGGCCTGAATGCGTTCTGTGGTTGGACGAATGCCACTTGCAGAAACATGATGTCCTAAAAAATCAACTTCAGGTTTAACGAAAATGCATTTTGAAATTTTCAGAACAAGTCCATTTTCGTTGAGACGTCAAAATTTTTTTTTGAGATTACTAATATGTTCGTCCAAGTTGCGGGACGCTATGAGAATGTCATCAATATACACAAAACAAAAAGGAAGATCTCTAAACAGTGAATCGAGAAACCTTTGAAAGGATTGAGCAGCATTTCTTAATCCAAAAGTCATTAGAGGGAACTCGAAAAGTCCGAAAGGTGTGCAGATAGCTGTTTTTTGGATATCGGATTCTTCAATTGGTATATGGTGACATGCTCGTACGAGATCTAAAGTTGAAAATATTTGGCATCCAGCTAATTGATGGGTAAAGTCGTGAAGGTGTGGTATGGTATAGCGGTCAGGTCGTGTAGTTGCATTTAAGGCATGATAGTCACCGCATGGTCTCCAGCTACCATCTTCCTTCTTGACCATATGCAAAGGACTTGCCCAAGGAGTATTTGATGGTCGACAGATACCCTTTTCAAGCATGAATGTAAATTCTTGTTTTGCAATTTTTAACATATCTGGAGATAATCTACGCATTTTAGCTGAAACTGGAGGGCCTGCAGTAATAATTGCATGAGTAATGTTGTGCTTAATCTCTATTTTATTAAAATTTTCAATAGTGATGTTTTTGAACTCCTCCAACAAAGCTAGAACTTTCGGAATATATAATGTTGAATCCAAAGTTGTTAAAGAAAGAGGTTTGCACTCGGTTGTTTTCCCCAGAGCATGCAAGAGAGTTACTGAATCCAGGAGTCGTCTGCGTTTTAAATCGATAAGTAATCCAAAATGTTTTAAAAAATCTGCCCCTAGAATCGGCCTTTTGACATCGGCGATCGTGAACGACCATGTAAATTGGCGTCTTAATCCGAGGTCTAATTTTAAAATTTTTGAGCCATAGGTTCTAATAACGGTTGAATTTGCAGTGTAAAGTTTAAAGTCAGATAATTTCCGTTTTTCTGCTTGAGTTGGCTGAATGACAGATAAATCAGCGCCTGTGTCCACAAGATATTGACGATTACTCGTTTTATCAAAGAGGATGAGGCGATAGCTTGCGCCCCAGTTACTTGCCTCGTTAAGCAACTGGGCAATTAGTTTTCCTGATTTACTTTTGATTCTTTGAAACTACATGGGCTTATGCATTTTTGAGCATTGGCTCTAAAACGATAATGATACCAGCACAATCTGTGGGAAGAACTTCTAGACTTAGAACGACTTCGTGAACGATTATGATATCTAGGTTTGTTATAATTTGGCGAGTGAAGTTTATGGATTTGCTGAGCGAGTGATTCAATACTTGCTTCAATATAACTCAAACGGGAATTATCCTCACAGGAACAAGAAATTGCGCGAGATTGATCTTGTTTATTAATTGACGAAATATCTGTAGGATTATAAACTGACAAGATTTTATCCGCCATTTCAGCTAAATTCGTTAAAGTGTCTTTACTGACAGAAAGAATAGCCTGAACTTGTTGCGGCAACCGTTTGTACCATAATGTTTTCAGAAATTCCTCTGAAATCTTGGAACCGGCAAGACTTTTCATTTGGCGCAAAAGATCGGAAGGGCGGCAATCGCCAAGTTGTAAATCGCCAAGGAATTTTTTCAGTTTCGCTTCTTCGGAATCAGTTAAACGGCTTAATAATGCAGATTTAAGAGCAATGTGTATTTATTCTCAGTCGGAGGATTGGATAGAATATCTTCAATAAAATCTAGGATGTATTCATCTAAAGCTGATAAAACAATATTATATTTTGTTTGGTCTTGAGTAATGTTCGCATTATCAAATTGCGCTTCCAGTTGAAAAAAAACCACAAATTTGGCTTGTTCCGCCAAAACGGAGGCGACTAATTTCCGATGACTCAGCAGAAACGTTTTCATGACTTCGACCTTCGCTACTCCGATTCATGATTGCTAGTACGTAGAGTGTTGTGAAATCCAAAGTAGTAATCTCCTCATCGGATGTAGAATTCAACACAAAATAATTCCATTAGTTTACTTTTGGAACATCGCTTTTAAACCGTCCGTTAGTCACCACTTTGGCTAAATGGTATGGGTTGGGGAAACATATTAGATATCAACGATGCGTGTTCAAAATATTGTTGCTATTGGTTAAAATGATGTTTCTTGATCATAAAAGAGTAAATAACTATTAATGTTGCTTGTTACTTGCTAAAACATATGAGATACATAGTAATACGATGTTCTACAGAAAAGTAAGCAATACTGAAATATCAAGTGTTGCCAAACGACAACAAAGAAATCAAGAGTTAAATTAGTTCTCTTCAGTTCATGCAGCCAAAAGTACAAGGAGTGACACACACACACACAAACGAGACTAAATGTGTAGCTTGAAAAAGTTTGGAGTTGGCAACAATTGTTTTTGGTGACATCATTCTACACCCCTCCTCTATCCATATGGAAAGTTTCACCTCAATTGATCTCGCCAGTTGGGAGAACTGTGTCATTGAGTGAAGAAGTGCAACTACAGTCTGGCGGAAAAAATGTCGAATCAACATCAAGTGTTAAGAAATCAGTCAAGAAAACATTTCAAATATTAACCGAGGTTTATAGAGATGAAACTTTGTCTCGTGCACGTGTTTTAATGAAATATCAGAGGTTTTCAGGGGAAATTGACACAGTAGAATGTGATGAACCTGCTGGGCACACAAGGTTAGTTGTTATAGATCAAAACATAGCAGAATTTGTGATATGAGAGGGTTTCCATTCACACCAGTGGTCAGACTGTTAACCAACAATGCTACATTGAAGTACCAAGACTTGGTGAAATTATTAGGAAAAATAGGCAAGCATTGGGGAGTGACGGATGGCTGTTGAACATGACAATGCTGCTCACAAGGCGCTATCAGTCAAGCAGTTTCTGACCAGCCAAAATATTACTGTGATGGGACAGCCACTTTATTCACCTGATTTGGCACCATGCTACTTTTTTTTATTTCGTACAGTTAAATTTTGCTGAAAGGAACCTATTTTAGAAACCTCAGTTGAAGAGGTTCAGGCAAAAACGGAAAATCTCCTAAAGGGACTTCAAAAACCCCGTTCCAGAACTGTTAACAACAATGGCAGAACGAATGCAGAAGTCTGTGAATACTGAAAGGAACTATTTGGAAGGTGATACTGTCACGGAAAACTGATTCTGTACCATGATTTACTGGATCAGTCTCGTTTTTCTGTGCCTCATCTCGTATAGTTTCACATCAACAAGAAACATTTAAGAAAAATAATACTAATTTATTTTTAAGGTTAAATTAAAAGTAAATAAAATTTGACTAAATTCACTGTGCGTTTTTATAATCTATCAAATCGCATTTGTATTTTATATTGAATGTAATTTTTGATTCCTACGTGTTTCAAAACTTCATCAATGCATAACACGATACCCAGAAAAGGTTGCTACCTAAGTTTGTTTAGTAAGAAAAATGACACGGCTCTTAGATAGCTAATGAACAAGATTTGTCATCAGGAAAGGCAGTCCACAAAAGCGGAAACAAGTTAGAAATAGATTCACTGTGTGGGCGGCCGAGTATATACGACAAAGAAAAAATACCTTAATAGAATAGCGCCAGGATTGATTGCATGAATTAGAATTATTAGCTTTATTCTCAAACTTTTTACTTTTATTAATGAAGTATCTGTAATTCTGCCGAATTAATAAATTCTAATTTAATGTACTCTATTTCTTTGATAAATATTCCTTCAGAATATCTTGAATCAAACACATATGTTACAAAATAGTGATGTATTGAGAAAAATTATTTTTTGAGTTATTTTAATAAATTTTGAAACAAAAAAAAATTATGTTAAAGTATTTTGGAAATGATGAGAAATGGATTAGTTCCTTCATTATATTGCAATACTGTCGACTCTCAATAATTCGAAGTTGGAGGGACCAATGAAAAACTTCGAATTATCAAGGGAGTAGAAAAAAGCTCCCAAATTACTCGAAGAGAATTTTTTTCTAACACATTTAAAATTTGAAACTATGTAATAAAGCAACAATTGTACATATGCATAAAATTATTTTAAAGTAATTTTTAAAAAATATATATAAATATAATACAGAAGTTAAAAGTCCTGTATATTAAAAGAATACATTCGATACATTTATACACAGTCCTACGCATCGTTTTTCAATAGTGGACCATCCTTTCAGAACACATGTGTAGCAAGGCCACGTGTTTAGCGAAAGCTATGGGCGGCTGACAACAGGTGTGGTTGGTCTATCGTCCACTTGAAGAAAAGCAATGAAAGTGTATTTTCGCCTGATGAACCGGAAAACACTAAGAAGGGGTTGCGGACAGATGGTCATTAAAGAGCTACGATACAGGGGAGACACGCAGTGACAAACTTGTAATCTCCAACCTGTTTTCTACAGGATTGTACACGATAGTGTGTGTTCGAATGGTCGAGAGTAATGGTCGAATTATTACGTGTTGGTAGTCTGGCCAGCCAAAGATTTTACTTCGAATTATTGAGAGAACCCAAACGTATTGCTTTAGTTCGAATTATCAAGAGTTTTTCAAGGGACTGAGTATATACTTCGAAATATCAAAAGGTTCGTATTATAGAAGGTTTGAATTATCGAGAGTCGATTGAATATGAAACAACCACTAAAAGATAAAAATCATTTCCCTCATATCCTACATATCTCATACTTCTTTAGAAGGACTACAATTTAGGTTGTCAACTTTCTAAATGTATTTAACGAAAGGATTTAAAAAAGATTATTGAAAACACTGATTTATTATATAGTTAAGAGGCATTCAAATTTTAAAAGGATCCTCCCAATCAATAAGGAAGTTCTTTTGGAGTAATTCAAAGTTTTATATTCTGGAACTTTCTAATTAATAAAACACATATTCTTTTATAAAGAAACAACTAATAAACACGTATATATCCTTAATAGAAAATACTCAAAGCTCACAAAAACACTGAAGACAGCACCTATATAAAATTTCGCAGTCACAATATCACATGACAGTTGAAGCACACTGCCTTTGCCAAATTCTATCACTGAACTCTCCTGAATTAATTTATATAGACTATTAAGTGCAATACAGAGACTTCTAGAGATACCTCATCAATAAATTATCCTGAAAACTTCTAGATTTGTCTCGGAGCATCTAGTTTTATCACGAATTTTGTCGAACGATCAAATTGTCACTGTACGTCTACAGAAAATAAACAAACTTTTCTTATTGCTATTTTTATAAAAAAAACTTTTGAATCTTCTGGATTATCGAACATGCATTTCTCTTGAATCACTTAAAAATCAAAATCAAGGAAACTCTTGAAAAATCTGTCGAGCGAATTTCAGTAAGAAGATGAATAATTAAACAGTTCAGAAGTCATTGTGTCATCCGCACTATAGGATTGTCCTCGTTCTTCAGTTATTCAGCTCTTATCTGACATCGGTTACAGTTAATTTTATAAGCATTTTTCTTAAAAAAGAATTTTTCATCTTATGTTTTTTTTTTTCAAATACATATGTTCAGAACATTGTAATTATTTATTTCACACATTTTCGTGAAATACTTCATTACAAAATAGTTCTCTTGAGGAAATGCTACTTTAACTGTTGTTTTAGTTTAAAACCGCCTTCCGTAGAGAGAACCTGATTTTATGCTAAATTGAGTGATATTCAAACCCTAGAAATGTGAGTGTTAGAGTTAGTGATTACGCTGTTATTGAAATGAGATTAACTAAGTGATTTTTGGAAGCATTGGTGGAAGGGATAAGAAGCTTTAGACCGGATTTTAATTGACCCAGGTGAGATATGACGACTGCTCTTCCATCGGATCGCACTCGGTTAAGAGTTTAATTTTTTGTCTTACTAATATGATAGCCTATTAATTTGATTGCCTCCTCGGTTTATAATCTTGATGAATAGTAAATTTATTAAATCAAATAAAATTTAATTTTTTTTCATAACAATGTTTGTTCATTCAGATACCCAAACTGCACCTGTGACCTTAGGTAGCGACATACTGAAAAAGTTCAGCTATTTGAAAAGAAACAAAAATTCTTCAAAAGCCGTCTGCATCGTAATTTAATGCTAAAAACTCCGTTAAAATGTCACTTTTTATTTCTAAAATTTTAAGGCGATATGGTACCATCTTCACAATTTTTTTTTATTTTTAATATTTGATGTTTGGTTTTAATTGTATTTCATAGAGTTAATATTTAATAATAATTCCATGCAAAAAAAATTTTAATTTGTTGCAAAATGTTTTGTAAAATTAATTTTTTTTTAGTTTTTTTAAGCATTTTTTAAATCCTAAGGCTTTTTTACATGTCTCTTTTATTTCAAACATTTTTTCCAAGTACCTTATAATATACTACATAAAACTGTGCATGGGTTTTTTTCTTCTGCTACTCTTTAATTTTTAATTAATTCTTTTATAGTTAAACTTTCCAAAAATTCCCCAAAAACATTAATTTTTGATTTTTGAATTTTTTTAGAAAAGTACTAACATGTTAGAGCTGATTCCATGCATAGTTTTACAAAACATACATTTGGGAACATGCATAAAAAATTTCAAACCCATGCTGCAATTATCAAAAAAGCCTTAGGGTTTTGAATAACAGTATATGTACAAAAACTCAACATGGAGAAATATGAGTTTGAAGTTTTCATTCCATGAATAGCATGATATAATATTCATCAAATAGTCTGAAACTTTTATGAAATGTTAATTAGCTTATTTAAAACTACTTACCATAAAACATTGCACAAATGTAGAACAATTAAACAGTATACTGCCATAACGAATATATAGAAAAAAACGAATGAAAACCAATATTTCATAAAACATGATCTTAATAATTATAAAAAAAATACATTACTCACACTTCAGAGCTAATGCACAACATGTACAAAACGTGTTTATGCCTTTATTTTTA
>BMAO01004055.1:0-15000 GCA_019973975.1 Trichonephila clavata
TCGGTGTACTTCGTTCAGTTACGTATTGCTGGATGAAAAATAGGTCCTAGTTAATCAAGGAATATCAACGCGTTGTCTATGTATCGAGGATAAACATATTTTATTTATTTAACAGAAATGCGAATATAGCTTTCCTTGAAATAATTAATATCATTTGCCTGTAAACGGATAGTTTTCATACAAATCTCAGTAGTGATTAGGCGAAATTGAACCATCCTTCTAACTTCCCCTTCCCTTTTTGTCAGTGGGTGATTCTTAAATAAATAATAAATCAAAGCACGTGAATCGAAACATCTCCTGCTAATCATATATTCTATCATTAATCTAAGGCACTCTCTGTGATATTCCTTATAGAACCAAACAGTTTCTTGATTTGTGAGTAAACATTTACATTATTTTGCATACGGAAATGATTCATTAGAGGAAGTGATGATATTTAAATTCAGGTTTTAATATAAATAAATTAACACATGAAATAAGAGAAGTAATATGTTAACACATTTTTGGAAAAACATTACTATTTATCGATAATGACCGTTACCTACCTTTCTCTGGGAATTTCATCATAGTATATAGCTATATCTTTTTAAATTTATTGCATGAAGTCTTAGCAATAAGCTTTCCGTTTTTGTAATCATTTTCTTGCTCTCACAGATTTTAGGACTTAAATTTATAAACGGAATATATTTCTCCAAACCCAAAATTTAAACTTACCCTTAGGAATCTATTTCGCAGAAGTATTTTTAGCATATTTTTTCAACAAAAGAATTATGTTTTCAAATTTCAAGTATAGTGGTCTAATAGTTGAAGAAGAATTCCAATCTATAACGCCCCACAACCTCAATTGTGAGACAATTTCTGCAAAATCGTTCTAGGAGACTCTACTGAACAAAGAAAAATACTTCCAAACTTCAAGACTCTAGGACTCATACTTCAAAACAGAATTTTATATTTTGCTTCCATCCGCCCTTCGTGCAAATTTTCGGAAAACTTCTTAACTATTCTCAAATAAAAATGGCGTTAAATCAGCCATCGTTTTCTAAACGTAGCGGACACTTTTCCACTAGCTGCATATCACGGTATTCGCATACTCTTCTTTAAACACAAAGTTCTTAAAAGTTTACTGAAAATAAATTTGAAAATTTTGGTGGAAATACTTACGGCTTCTTGGAATTATCAAGCTCCTGCAAACATTTGGAACAGGGGTGGCCAACCGCTACGCGTGGCACGGTGGAGTTGTAACAGTGGCACGCGAAGACTTACTTAAATTTTAAAAATTGAAAAGATAATAATAACCATTTTTCATTTATTGAAGTGTGGTTGTTTCAGACAAAATCCTCAAATTTGGATCAAAATATGTTTGTGATAAATATTTTCTACTATGATCAAATTAAAATAAATATCATCTAAACTAGCTGATGTGTCCTATAATAACCTAATTTTGTAGGCATCTGTAAGAGCTAATCCTAATATGAATGACTTGGTAAAAAGTAGAAGTCAAAAGTCACATTAAGTAAATATAGACATTTAATAATTATTTTGATTAAATGATTCAAGTTACTCATTTTATTTTATACCTAACTAACTGATTGAACCGAAGTTTATCAAATAAAACAAATTTGTGTATCGTCTCATTTATTATATTTTTAAAATACGAATACAAAAGCTTGCATTAAAATGTGCTATTTGCGTAAAATCCTATAATAAACATAAGTAACTTTTCTCTTTTCAACTTTGTTTGTTGGAAAGTTGGCGGAGCACGTATTTATTTTTATCAAATAGTGGCACTCTTCCCAAAAGGTTGGCCACCTGATTTGGAATAATACGATCAACGTGTAGATTTGTATAAGTCCCTAACACAGCCTTTCTCAAACTGTAGGGCGCCCCCTGAAGGGCTTATAACTCTACGAGGGCGCGAGGCCTATTGAAAGATCGAAACAAAGATTATTTGTGAAACAATCTAATTTACTGAACGTATATAGCAAACAAATACATTCGATTTAATAAAATAATTACACATTACACTGATATAATACTCTTATAAATGTATCAGAACTGCGCAATGTATTTGATGTTTAATATAAATATAGTAGTTACAATTCTCTCAATGCCATCGTTTTCGACGTCAGCGCGTATGGATGATGTTTGGGGAGAAAAGGAATAAATAACAAATCTAAAAAATTAAATCCTTCGTAAACATTGCTCAAGGTCGCAATGCATTCCAATACCTTCGGAATAATTTTATGTGGTGCACAGAAGAGATCGTGCTTCGGAAAGACGTATATACGTCCATGGACATTAATACTTTGGTAGCAAGACGTTTATATACGCCGGTAGTACTTAAGAGGTAAAAGTAGTATTGTAGCCTTAGCGTAAAGTATAGTACTGTTGAATTCAATCATTGTTATTATACGGTGGGGCGCGAAAAATAATGATTGGATATTGGGTCCTATATATTGAAAGTTTGAAAAGCACTGCCCTAGTGTTATGTGTATTGTTTTTAATTAATTTTACAATACACAAAATAAATTTATTTAATCTGTCGCTAGATCCTTTGCAATATTCACAGAAACAATATCCCTTAGACCCACAGTTTATTTACCTTAGCCAAGAATCTCACGAACTTCTTGCTTATAAACTATTGACTAATATTAAAGGTTATATAAAGATAAACTCTCCATGCGGACTGTGAAAGCTTATAAAATTTATATGTTACTTACACAAACTACAGATATTTAGCAATCCTTGAATAATTTTCATCTATTCTACATGAATCAAATATTTCTCAAAACAGTTTGCATAACAATCCAAATAATGAAATGCAGAAGCTCATAACATCGAAAGGACTGGTGTTAATAGTAAACAACTACAAACAGGATGTATTAAGCTATATGTTTACATTATCATCATTAGGAATGGACATAGATCTTTCTCTAAGCCAGAATATTTCTGTGACGTCCAAAATAATTGCGTCTATTAATTAGACAAACAATTTTGTTTATAGAATTTAAGAATGTGTTTATATATAAATCCTGTAATCAAGAGCCGTTTCGGTAGAAAAGGCTTCTTTCAATCTGTTGTCATTAATCGGGTTTAAGTAAAATTTTGTATTGTCCTCTAACGAGTTTTAAGAAAGAGATTCAATTCATTGTGAGTTTAGTATTTAGATTCCAAGATTTTCAATAATAGTAGCAAATAGGAACATTAGTTTAAATACAATATTAGGATGGATAAATTTTTAATATTTTTCTAACAGGATAAAATGATTTTCTATGTAATTGCAATGGTTTAATATTCTGTACTTGGTTACAAATCTCTATTTAGGGCAGCATTTTATTTTATTGTATAAAGTGAGGAGTGAGAGTTGTACGAAGACTGTTTTAAGTTATTTCGTTTGTTTTTAAAAAGCTTAACAATATTTTGTTTAAAAAATACCTTTATTTAAAGGCTTGTACATACTTTCTATTTTCTACATATTGCAAATTTATTAATGCATTGTCATACCTTAGAACTAAGTTTGAAATCCTCTTCAAAAGTGCCGCCTGGTCGGACAGCCAAGAGTTACTGCCGCTTTCACTTCTTAAAGGCGTCTATGTGTGTTGCTTGAGCAAAATCTTTTCATCGCCCTCTTGGGGCTCAAAGCTTAGGTAACACAGGCGTAAATTCTGCGCCTTAGCCGCGATGAATTTCGTGGACCTTGATCTGATATAACTGTCGATCAGGTGGATAAGCAACAACAGATTATTCTACATTTAATTGCTTTAAAACTTCTCATTTAAATGAGGGAGGGGATATATCAAGGAAAAGTTTCGCTACGCTATTAAAACTATAACAATCAAAGTTTTGTCTAGGACTTATGTAATAAATAATTAAAATTAAAATAAATGTGAGATATATGGATTAATAATTATTTCTATGACAGATAAACCACAAAATGTATGTTCAAACAAGCATTGATAAATTAGATAAATCAAATAAATTACGTAATTAAAAAGAAAAATGGCTTCGTTTCTGTAGTGTAATATAAAGATTCTCTGCTGGTTATATATGTTATACTAAACAATATATTAGAAAACAAAAAGTAAAACACACAAAGTTATATTTCTTCGAAATTTCACACATTGATGCAACTAATTTATAATACCTATCATGTTAATCTTCCCTTAAAGCCAATTTACATTATAGAAATTTACTCTAAGGAATTTTATGTTAGTATAAAACTTTCCAAATGTAGAAAAGAAAATTAAGCTATGCTCGATAAACAAAAGTGTGCAAATGATAATGTCTACAAATCAACAAATATACATCTATTTGTTCCATTCTATTCTTTACTACTGTTATACATTTAATGGGCAAAACCATACATTACATTGTTTTTATGTTAATGTTTAATGTACTTACTTGTAATAGATTTCGTTCATTTTCTTACTAATCCTCTAGGAAAATTCCTTTTAACATATAATTATAAAATCGCTTTCGCAGAGGAACCGTGATTTATCTAATGAGTTGCTATTTAAAGTCAGTAGTAGATAGTCGATAGTTAGAATGTTAGATTTACAAAATGGAAGATATTTTGTCAAGTCAGGACGATAGCATTGCGTTGGATCTTAACGTCAAAGAGATAAGTTATCCAATTCTTTGTACAATTTATGTTAGTAATTAAGCCCCTCGCTTAAATAATCTGATAGTAACTTGGAAGTCAAAGAAAGTTTTGATTTTATTAAAATGTTTTGACTTTGTACATCAAATTCACCGACCGAGGATCGGACACACTGAATCCTTTTCATTATAGTTTATGACTAAGTTCATGAAACAAATTCTTGTCTTTACGTAATTAGGAAATAATAACTATTAAGCATTATTTTAATTTAAACTCTTTTACTTCTCTAAAGAATCATACACACTTCTACCAAACCCTTGCTTAATCTATTAATATAAAGTAGAAAATCGACCTCATCACGATATCTTCGAACTATTAAAACATTGAAATTTAGTAGGCATATTCCATTCTTAGAGAAGAGATCCGCTACAAGCAGGGTTTTCAGAAATTGACACCTAAGGTGCGTTGCAGTCTGGGGCGTTATACCCATACTTTCGTTTTAATTATTAGAATTAATATACTTGAAATTTGGCAGGCACGTTCCTTTTATGGAGTAAGATCCACTATAAAATGGGTTTTGAAAATTGGCTCTTGTGTGGATTAAGGGTTATAGAAAAAAGAATTTCTGTTCTTGAATTGTTAGACCCACGTACTTGAACTTTGTTGTGAATGTTTCTTTAGTTGAATAGAGATTCACTAAGAATTAGTTTTACTGAAATTGACTCCAATGGGGAGAGAAGTGGAAAGTTAATGGGACGTATTGATAAAAAAAATTCCCGTTTTCAAACTACTAGATCTGCAATAATGAAATTTATTATGCATGTTATTTCTTTTATTTTGAAATCTGCTATGAACGTGTCTTTCGGAAACAGAGGGGGTTTCGGGGAGATCAAAGAAAGTTACGCGGCTTATAGATAAAAAATTTCCGTTTTTGAACTATTAGATTTAGACTTAAATTTTGGCAATCATGTTTATTTTATTGAGTAGAGATACATTAAAAATGGGCTTTTTTGTGGTAATCCATTTTAAGTGAGGAAGATATGGGTGTGTTAAAAATAAATTTTACTTCAATTTTAAAAATAATTATTCAGAATTCCTGTTTATTTTTAAATCATGAGGCGAGAGCTATAAGAATCTTTTTCTATATTATCGAACACTTAATGCTGTGACTTGATATCAATATAATATATATATATATATATATATATATAGTATATACTTATACAAGTTTATGAAATACGCAGCGAAGCGGGCGTGTAAGAGCTAGTTTAGACTATAAAAGCAAAGCTATATATCTAACAAACCATATTATTAACTAATAAACTCGCATCTTTTTGAATCTTACTTCCCAAATAAGTTGCTATATGTTTCAGTATTATTTTCACTCAACTAAACGGGGGGGAAAGCATTTTCGCCTCTAAAAAACTGCTACATTCGAGCTACAACCACTTCAGTTCATTTCATATCCTTTTGTATCCCAAAAGTGACACCCGGGAATACTTGCAAGGGTTTCCTATTATATCGACTATCCAACTATCGTCTGCATCGATCCCACGGATTGTATGAGGAAGTGGCTGGAAAAGTTCTTATAAGGTTGCTTCACGCAAGTCAATCACAGAGCGTCTTTACGAGCTTTGGGGTGGCCACCGTTATTAGGCCTTCATACGACGTGAAAGGGGTGAGATTGGAAAAGATATCCCTTTCCACCCCCTTAATGCTCCATAACGCCTCAACATTCGGACCTTTTGATGGCTTCATATTCATTCGGGATTATTATCAGAGACATATACTTCCACCCCTTTGCACTCCGTCAACAGACGATTATATGATATCGATATTCAAACAACGATATGGAATGGGGTTGAGAGGAGTAATGAAATGGGGGAGGCTGTGATTCAGTTGTTGCGTATCGGAGAGTTTATTATTCAAATATGAGGGAACTTGGATTTACCAGCGTAGTTTATAGCATACGATAAATTGAGCTTTACGCAGTGTCGGGCCAGAGTGATCATGCATTCATTTCGTTAATATAAGCCCTTAATGTTTTTATTCATGGAAGCTACGTTTTCGGTTTTATCTTTACTGATTCATTTCATTTTGGAAGAACTCATAGAATCGAATATTATATTTTTAAAACTCTTAAAAAAGCGTACCAACAAATATATTTTGTGCAAAATAAAATTTCAATTTTTTTTTTTATCTTTTGTGCAACAATCTAAATATTTTTAACCTCTTTAGACCTGGCATCTTTTAAACGAGGGGAAAAAATGTTTGATGGTTTGATTTTTGTAATAGTATAGTCAGAAGTACAAATGCTAGCAAAAAGTTAAATTTTTATAAGTTTTATTACACATATGTGCAACTCAGGTCTAACTGAAAGAATAAAGAAAATACAATTTTTCCCAAATATATTTATTTTAATGAATCTTCTTTTAAAATGTAAGAAAGGCATCGTAATTAAGTTTTCAAATGAAATTTTTCAAAGCAATTGATGTTTATAAACAAAGCTGCAAAAAATAATTGCATTTCGTCCAAAAAACAACCACGAGTTCTAAATTTGTAATCTTCATATCTACATTTTGATGCAAATTTATCCGTCATAAAAAGTCTGATTCTATCATATAAGACTTCGGGGGGGGGGGAAATTGCGGTATAGCTTTTGCTTCACAGATGTTCATTATAATATCTGGTGTTATGCCTTTTAGTGTCATTTATTCCCTCTTTATCTTCACTTTCAACAAGTACATCCATCTCATCAGATCAAGCTACATGTTCAGAATCTCCTTCACTTGAATCATCAGAAACATAATCACTTTAATTCTTAATTTCCTCTATTTCTTTCCACATTAAATATTCTTAATCAGAATATAACAAAAAATTATAATAAGTTTCTTCACATATAAGTATATAAATTAAAACTTAGATTTAAGAAAAACATTTTAATTGAGGACTAATCATGAATAAACCAAATTAATCTCGAATTAGCACCAAATATGACCAGGTAAAAACAAATTCCTATGTAAATTTTATGTATTTCTAAATTTTTTAAAATTGTTGATAAGAATATAAACATCATCTTTTAAAAATGGATGTTTGTATATATGACCTCGATTTCACTTCACAACTCCGTTCAACCAATCACTCTGAAAGTTGTCATGTATATGTATTTTTTTTCTGGAGAAGGTTTTTGTATCATTCTCTTTGTTGCAGCTCCCACCAGGTGGCGTTAATGCAAAGCAACTTCTGAACCAATCAATCGCCAAGTTGCCGACGTCGTCGCCAGAAATGATGCCAATCTGGCTCTATCGCCAACATTTCGATATGCTTCCATTGAATCGCCATTATGATCTAAGGAACGGCGTTGCTTGCGAATATTATAAGTTTAACTAAGATAAATACAACAGAAAGAAAATATTAACTCATTACACATCCAGATTTTAATTATTTACACTATTTTAAGCGTTCATTACTCAAAATTTGTAACAATGTGCTACTTTTGCTGAGCAGAGATTAGAGATTTTTTAAAAAATACAACCCTCCTTTGTGGCAATATAAAATTTTAAAATTAATATTTTTAATTATTTTTCTTCCAATCCCCATACCATAGAAACTCATTTCCGCATAGATAGGCTCCAACTAATCTTTTTCCCTCTTTATAACTGTGATCTATACCTTAAGGTTATCTTAAAATTTATTCCTCTCGGTTCACTGTTGATAAATATTTCTCTAGTCAATAAAAATGAACAGAGAATTATTGATGTTTCAATAAGATATTTATTAAGCATTCGTAAAAATTTCGCGTATTCACTCTAAAATAATAAGTTTTTTTACTAATAAAGAAAGAATTGACTGAAGTTGTAGTGGAAATTTTAAGACAATGCATTAGCACTAAAATGCTTTAAAATCACAAATTATAATTAATTTAAAAATTTTTAAAAAAGTTTCGTGAATAAGTAAGGCCTTTCCTAAAAATGCAATACTAAAATATTACTAAAAATATTATACATATCCTGCGATTACATTGCAGTATTCAAGTCAAAATTCTAATTGTTCTTTCACAAATTTTGTTTTCAAATCAGTTAGAGAAATGGCTATCCATAAATACGCATTTAAAGCAAACGATTTTCGTATGTTTTTTTTAAATTTATAAATCGTTTGTTATAATCTTGCTTTTATAACTATATAATTACATTTACTATATAAATCATTTATAAAGAAACTAAATCAAACCACCAAACGATATCTTAAGAACGTCATTTATAAATCATAGAAAGCATAATTTTTTTCTTACGTTAATTTATTATAATATTTTACAACAAGGAATGCGCCTGATAATTATTCTTCTACTAAACATTATAATTAATTTTGATAAGTCAATAAATTCTAAAAATAATCTTTCCCTAAATAATGAAATATGTTTTATTGACTTTTCTCGTAATTTATTAAACTATCTCTTACGAAACTGTTAAGATAAAAAGTCAAGACTCTTTTCGAAGACGTGAAATAATGATTCAAATTTAGAGTATAAGAGTGAAGGACATTTTGACATCGATTCTTTCAGCCTTTGTTGTTAATATAAATGTTTCTCAGATCAATAATAAATGATTTCAGAGGCGCAGGAGCGTTACTAAGATATTTTCCAAGAGCTTTGAAACATTATTATAATTAATAATTTAAGCTCTACGTTGCGGGAAAAGTAATGTGTTTCAGAACCCTTAAGCAGATTTAATTATTCAGAAATGTATCGTCTGGGAGTAATTTAATTAAATTACAAATAGTGGTAAATAATATTTAAAATGAATATGGACTCTCTTAAAATAAAGATTATTGAGAAGTTTTTTTCATGAGAATACATTGAAGGTATGTTTTGTCATTAATAGCTTAAAATTCGAAATTATTTTGGAAGTTTAAAATTTCGTGCGCAATTTTTAATCTAATTTTTGCCATTGATGTAGATAATGCACAAAACAAGGAGTAAAATGAAAATAAAGAATATTATGAGTCACACACCAAAACCTGATCATATGATGTACGTAATCACAAACATGATGATATAATTACAAAAATGCAACATGGTTGCTATATTAATGTAGCTGTAGACATAATCAAGGTGTGACACACAAAAAAAGATACTAAGTGTGTAGCTTGAAAAAGAATGGAGTTGACAACAACTATTTGGTGACGTTATCCCATACAAGTTCTCTATCCATACGGCTGGTTTCGATGCAAGCGATCGTGCCAGTTACGAATACTGCGTCATTGAGTGAACACGTACAGCTACATTCAGCCGGAAAAAAGTCTAATGTAAAAACTGAATAGCGAATCAACATCAAGTTTTTTGTGAAACATAAGAAATCAGTTAAGAAACATTTCAAATGTTAACTGGGGCTTATGGAGATAAAACTTTGTTTCGTGCATGCGTGTTCGAATGGCCTAAGTGGTTTTCAGGGGAAAGGGACAGTGTGGAAGAGGATGAACAAGCTGAGCACCCAAGGCGAACGATTACAGAACAAAACATTTCCAAAGTTCGTGATGTGATCCGGGGTGACCAAAAATAAAGTGTTCGTGCAGTGACGGAGTTGGTTTACTTAGATAGGCAAGCTATTCGACGCATTTTAACTAAGTAATTATAGATGACTAAAAACGAAAGACGAATCCGATGACTAAAAACAGCG
The DNA here is from genome assembly GCA_019973975.1 of Trichonephila clavata. NCBI lineage: Eukaryota > Metazoa > Arthropoda > Arachnida > Araneae > Nephilidae > Trichonephila > Trichonephila clavata. Next base: position 10,276 of record BMAO01004055.1, read on the forward strand.
CCGTAAAGATGTGTTTGTGGACACGTTAGAACACATTACAAAGAACCAGATTTCTTAGATTATGTTGTAACACGTGATGAGACATGGACTTTTACCTCGCCTGATTTGGCTCCAAGCGACTTTTTTTGTATTTAATACAGTTAAATCTTGCTTAAAAATAACTTATTTTACCTCAGTTGAAGAGGTTCAGACCAAAACGGAGAATTTCCTCGAGGTTCTTCCAGAAACCTCATTCTAGAACTGTTATCAGCAATGGCAGCACCGAAGGCAAAAGTGTGTGAACACTGAAGTCGACTACATTGAAGGTGATAATGTAACAAAAAAACTGATTCTGTAAGTATATAAAGGTTTTTTCGGAACAGTCTTGCTTCTTTTGTGTCAAACCTCGTATGTCGTAATAGGCACTATAGTCATAACAGCGTATTCATAACAATATAGTAATACGATTTCCGTACGAAAATTTCAGTGAATGACATTTCACACACTGGCAAACGCGTTGACATTCGCTACAAAACTCGAACGCAGCAGTCTGGTTTTTTTTTATTTTAAATCCTATGCTCGTCTCCGATTTCTCTTTCTCTCTATCTTTCTCTCTTATCTTTTTTTAAACTTTTAAAGCTATCTTTTTTTTATACTCGGCATATAAAACGTCCCCGTAATTTTCGATCCTATTTGTTGTGTTAAAAGTGTGCGTTATATGCCGGATTTTACGGTAAGTTGACCACTTCCTTGTTAAGATTTGATAACGAATTGATACGTAAAATTAAGTTGTTGATTTTATTACAATGCCTCATGATTCTGTGCGTTCAAATCCACAAAAAACCGAGGGGGTCACGACAAATGCAAGTAATGATATGAATTATAAACGTTTATCAGTATACTTAAAATAAAGAGTAAGCAGTTCTCAAATGTAAATATATTTAATTTCATTTTTATTTTGTTGTAAAAGTTAGTATTTTTTTCAAAATGAACGCTGTATTAAAGATATAATTTGATCTTTTTTATTAAGCTATTCATTATAAGTATATACCCAAAAAAACTTCATTTCCTCTTTAGTATCTGTAACTTTTTTCTCAATATTTAATACAAATGATGGGAAGATTTTTTTTTTTTTTACCGAGAACCAATTTTCAAAAGATACAAAAAAAATTATTTAAATTATTGTATTGTATTTATAACAATTGTTTAACAACGGTAATTACTTCTGTAACAAGAAAAACTACTCGACAATTAATTTCATTTCCATAATAATTATCATTCGATTCACAAAGATCTTATTAATTGAAAAATAGCTTCCATAATTAATAAGAAATAAAATATTTCGTGAGATTATTTTTTCATTGCTTAGAAGTTAGTAAAGTCTTTTGTAAAAAATAATTAAATGGAAAAAGGAGGGATTTTTTTGTTACAAAATAAAAATATAATTCGGAAAATATTTCTTTTGCTGACGATTTCGCCCTCCAACGCATTTTTCCCTCAAACAGTTTTTTACTTTAACACCCAATAATAATCTATCTATAAATGGCACATTTTAAATTGTATGAAGTTGTGGAATACATTTCTGAGCTTAATTGAAAATTTACTTAACAGTAAAAAAGAAAGAAAATACATCTTTTTTTTTCCGAATGCATTAGTAACAGCATCAAATTCGTTATAAAAAGCAATAAAAATGAATGCAAAGGTCTAGTTCATTGAATAATACGTATCACGTGATATGATATTGATTTGCAATGAAACTAAGACTTTATACTGCTTTTCTGAAGTACTTTAAAATCAAGTTTCTTAGAAAATTTTCATGATGGTAAAAGGAAAGTTTATTTTTCGAATACATCCATTAGAAAAAAATTTCAATTTGAATAAATAGTAAATTTTTTGAACGATTACTCTTGAGTTTTGATGAATAATTTTTGATGTGAGCGAAGAAAATATTTACATAAATTTTTTAACATAGTAATAATTTTACTCATATATTCCTATAATCCTTGTTAAATATTTCTCTACCTGCATCAAGAGCTATATATTTTGATTGAAATTTTTCTTCCGTATACATATCTTAAAGTAATAATTATCTATGTTCACTATTTGGTAACAAATAATCTATATATGGAATAAAAGTGACTTACTCATAATGAGATTACCGGAACTATTACACCTGTAGCGATACCATCTATAAAAGCCAGTAACTTCCTCCGCACCATGGTGATCATCTTGGTGTAGTGGTCAAGTTGCTCGGCTTTGGATCCAAAGGTCCCGGGTTCTGTCCTACCGGATAAACGCGCCACTTCATTGGTGACCCTGGCTGAACTCAGAAAAAGGCAACCTTCTGAACTGTCGCAGTGCCATCTATCCTTCGCAAATGCAACCAAAGCCATCGCATAGTGACGCAATCTTCAAGCCGTCACAACTAGTGACGTAGCAGCTAACACACTCGATATAACAACAACATCGTTCGTTTCCTTAACCACCAACTCACTGGTAGGGGAATGTGTAGCGATACCATCTATAAAAGCCAGTAACTTCCTCCGCACCATGGTGATCATCTTGGTATAGTGGTCAAGTTGCTCGGCTTTGGATCTAAAGGTCCCGGGTTCTGTCCTACCGGATAAACGCGCCACTTCACACCTATATACTTGAAGTTTGACAATCACAATTGTTTTGTTGAATAGAGATCTGCTACAACTCGATATTGAGAAAATTGGCTGAAAAGAGGAGTTTTTAAAAAAATCTTAGTTTTGAGCTATTATACTACAGACTTTCAGTTTAGCATGAATGTTTCTATTGTTTAGTAAAAATCCTGTAAGATCGTATTCTTTGGAAACTGTCTACCGGGAACGTATGGATAGGGATACATTGGTGTAAAAGATAAATCTACTTTATAAAAATTTAATCCAAAAAATTGTTAAATATCTTATTGTTTGAAATCTACATAGCAAGAAATTGAATGAAAAAGAAAAATGTTTTGATTTGCCGATAAGGGTCATAGAATTGCTTCTGTCAGCTAATCCGGTATAATGGTTAATGACTCTAACTTCTGTGCTGTAAAGCTTGGGTTTGAATACCAGAGAAAGCATGAATAATTACAAATACATAGTGCCTTTACGGCATGGTATCATTCTAAATAACCGTCGAGACGCAGGTCCTCTCTTGAGGCTGGTGGAAGGGGAAGAGAGGTGGTAGGCCCTTGACCACCCCAGAAAGTTTTCACTCAAAATTAGGGGCGAACCGAGCCAAATTATTCTGTCCCCTGCATGGTGCTCCAAGCTACGGCTAACGACAGGCGTACAACTTTTTCCTTGCGACAATGAATTTCGTGCGACTCGATACAGCACTGCCGGTCTTGTGGCATTAGCAAAAACAATAGAACTGTTCCTACGGGTGCCAAGAGAATTTCAAACTTAAATAAAACAAAGAGCAATAAAAGAGTAAAATTATTATATAAATAAACAAGCAGTGATATATTAACTGCGTAAAACATAACATTATTTGTATTCATAAAATCTATACTTTAAAGAGGACCATGAGTAAATTTGTTTATTGAAGAAATTGAATTATTTGCCTAAACTGTTTTTACCCATCGGATTTCAGCGAATCCCAAAACTGCTTATTAATGATATTCTTATGCTTCTTTAACGGATAAACATCTCGAATTCTGAAAGTATATCTCAATATGGAAGGAACTGTTTTAAAGTTTTATTTAAATGCGAAAAGAAAATGTAAAGAATGCGTAGAAAATCGTATTTTAAGGTGGCCATGTTTTGGTCTTTTTAATATACGTATAGATGTGTATTATAAATGTAAGCAAATAATAATCTTTTATAACCATTGTAAAATAATCCATTTTTTCCGCATTGATTTAAAATGTTTATAAAATGAAAACAGAAAAAATGATCTTCATTAAAACTCTTTATACTGAATGCCTGAGAAATCCTTTTGAAAGTTTCGCTACAGGAGCTATAAAAAAAATCCTAATTAAAGCAAATGTTGACAGAATACGTCTTTCTCCTTTTGCGTACTAGAATTAAATATTTAAGCAAGCTAATTTTGCACGGTAAGCAAAAAGATTTTCTTGATTGTCATATAATTTATCTAGTAAAAAAATAAATAAAAAATAGAAAAAATAAAAAATTCTATTTTAAAATTTAGTTATAAAACTGATACTCAATAAGTTGAGTAGGATAACTGTTTTCATAATTTTCTGCAATTAAAGCAAAAAATGTTGTAATTATCAGAAGCACTGTTCATTTGGATATTTTTTAATGCAGATGCTTATGATACATTAAATGAGAAGGTATGTTTTTGAAAAAACATGGTATAAGTTTTTTTAATTAATATTTAATATATGAATAATAAGCAAACCATATGTTTTTGAAAACACATGTGTTATAAGTTTACAATAATTAAACATTTACCATATAAATTGCAAACAATAGGACATGTTTATATGTTTAAAGTAATATACACTCAAGAGCCAAAACATTATGACCACCCCTACATTTTGCAATGAACTCGTCTTAATGACGTGGAAGGCACTTGATCAGGTGGAAGTGGTATTTAACTACTGCTGGACAGTCTGCAGAATCATTCTTTCACTTACTTCTGTGTGCGACCGGAAAAGCTGCGGATCTAAGCGAATTTGATAGAGGACAGATTGTAATGGCTCGAAGGCTCGGAACAAGTATTTTAGAAACTGCATGACTCGTGGGCTGTTCGCGATCTACAGTTAGT
>BMAO01004055.1:17500-60004 GCA_019973975.1 Trichonephila clavata
TTGTTAAATCTTCAACGTGCTTAATCCGTTATGGTTACAGATACTTTTATGAATTTTCAATTAAACTAGAGAGATATGATACCCACACAGGGCATGAAATCACCTATACAAATAAAATATTCGAATGCTCCATATTTATTTTCTATGCTCTGTAGAGGATCTACAGCATTCGCAAGAAAAGGTAGTATATTAGGAATACATTAACTATCCACTCGAGTTTCTATACATCGTTCTTAAACGATACAAAAGATTTAGAAGGAATCCAAAGCCATAGAAAAAAGTAATGCTACTCTGTTTTATTTTATTTAAAAAACATTATTTCAAATTGTTTTCGTTCAAAGTGAGTGACAGAAAATACATTCGAAAAATATATTTCCTCAAACCTCAGAATAATTCTAAAACAGAAAACGTTTCACCCCTTTGAATGTATAACCCTCGATGTTTACAAAAGTTTATCTGCATTGAAGCCTGCAACAAATCCCACGGTAACCTTACCATGGGACGCCACTCCTCAAAAAATACAAATCGTATTCCGAGTTTTGATAGCAGCCTCAATAATTCCAGTTTTTCTCCTGATCCATCCTTACCACCCCTTTCAACACCCCTTTATCAATGTTCCGGAGTAGATTTTCTAAACTCAGCTAGGCTTAGCAGAATAAGAACTTTTTTTCTGCTAAAAGAGGTATTATCAAGTCAACTTTTGTTATTCACATTTATACCTGAAACTGAGCAGCATACTTTTTTTCGTTGTCAAGTTTGACAGTAAACCTCAGTTCATTTTAGATCTTACCACTTTGCAAAATAAGGATTCCCCTGGGGGGAAAAAAGGAAGAACTTTTCGAACACATCAAAAATGTTTTGTGAGAGGGATTTTTCATTTCCTACTTGGTGAAAATGGTATAATGGCTTACAGACAGGTACTTAGCCTATGAGAAAATGGAAATTACTTGGCCTAAAATCTGAAAGGATCTATCAACACACATGCTCATTTTATATAAAGTAATATGAAATTCAATTTTAATCGAAATTCTTGTGTAAATGTCTAATTTTACAAAATGATAAACATTAATCACAGGAAAAAAATATTCATTAAAATTTATATGTTTTCTATACACCCCCCTACCTATCTGCTATACGTAAAATTAATGATTTCGGAAGAAAAAAATTGAAGTGTTTTTATTTTTTAAAAAAAACACAATGAATAGAAAATAAACATAAAGTGGTATGAATAATCGGATGAATAATTCATAGAAATATAATCAAATTAGATTTAAAAACTCCTGTGAAAGGAATTTTTAATTGTTGAGTTTCATCTAAGAAGAAATATATAAATTTAAATTACACACAGAGAAAAAATGGATGAACTAAAAATTTCTAGAATTGGTAATCATTATACATGTAGAGTTCATTAGGTCAAAGTACAAATCTATGTAGAGCTGTGTACACATATTTAGTGTTACAGATTAAAAACAAATTTTTTTTAAAAAAATACATTTTTCTAAATTCAAATTTTTAGATTTTTATAATACATACACAATGTTTTCTCTTTACTTATACAAAAAAGTTAAACTTCTTTTTCATCAAGAAAAATATTTCATGAATCGAATTAAATAAATTTAACTTTGTTTGAGTGTAATAACCATTAGTCAAAATTGCTCCAGAACTTAGAAAGTGTAACTAAAATATCCGTATTCTTTTAGATATCTGAAGACATCGCAAAATATACATTTTAGGATCAAAATTTTTTTTTTACTACACAAATATCTACAAGGGGTGATCAAATGAAAAGGTACGAAACGACATAAAAATGAAACAGTTAAATATTTGCATATTCCGCCAAGGGAGAATGTAGCGAGACATCTCGGGATGCCATTGGAGACTCTGACTGGGATCGGATCATGCGCGGGTGCCCGCATGCGCAGGAGAGAGCAAAGGCTCTTATAAAAAGCGGCCTCCAAATGATGCGAGCACAGAATTACTCGAGCACAGAAAAAGCATTAACTCCGATGTGTACTGTGAGACACTCCGACGCCTACGCAGGTCCATCAAGAACAAAAGACCGGGGCTGCTCACGGAGGGTGTGGTTCTGCTCCATGATAACGCGCGTCCACACGTCTCCAGAGTCACACAAATGGAACTGGACAAGTTTCAATGGGAGACGTTGGACCATCCGTCCTACAGTCCGGACATGTCACCCTGCGATTTCCATGTGTTTGGTCCACTGAAGAAACACCTGAAAGGAAAGCGCTTCAACTCGGACGACGTACTCAAGGACACTGTGAAGGACTGGGTCTCGTCACAGCCACAGGAATTCTGGGAACAAGGAATCCTGCGGCTTGTTCATCAGTGGGATCGTTGTGCTCAGGCCTATGGTGTATATTTTGAATAAAGTCTATATTTGTACCCACCGTGTCGTTTCGTACCTTTTCATTTGATCACCCCTTGTAATTAAAGGATGAGACAATAATTCTAAATTATCAACAGTAAACAGATTTGTGGGTTGTGTCAAATATTTTTTTATTTATATCTAAAAAATAATCTTGCCCAGATGATTTTGAAAACTACTCGAAGTTTAATTAATTTATTTCAGAATCTTCATTTACTGAATGCGCTAAATTCATCATGGAAAATCTTCCCACAATCTTGCCAATTTTTATGAGTTACTAAAACTAAATTTATTTTACACTTGTTTTAAAACCATTTAAACTGCTGCAGTGCGCGTTAGACTGCAATTTAATTTATCTTAAAGAAAGAATACAAAAAACCTGTGGTCGTGAATATTATTTATATTTCAGGTTTTACCTTAAATAAGCTGATTATAAAAGGCCAGAAATATTTAAAATTTAGTCCTGAGTTGGCAACCCCCTCTTTTAACTACCCCACGACACCAAAGGGGAGGAACATTGAGCCTCTCGACAGACTTAACTTGCATCGGCCCCCTCTACATGGTAAGTCTTATAAGGCACCAGGACATGAGCCCACGTCATTCCAGTCACGAGTTCGTGACCATAACCACTAGGCTACCACGGCCAGGAAATCTCCGGCGGAAAGAACGCTGTAGAAAGCCAAAGTACAATTACTTTATTATTAACTTCGCACTTCGAAGCTAAATTATTGAAGCTAGCTATTTTTAATGGACCTCGCTATTTTTAACCTAGGTCAAATGACAAAGGCAACATCTGGCCACTCTCTACACTTTCGTGCCAGGTCAGGACTTAGAACCTCAACTGATTTAACATGCATCAGCTACTCTGCACGTCGGGTCTTCTGGACCACCAAGACTCGGGTCGACAACACCGGTCACGGGTTCGGGGCTGTTACCACTCGGCTACAATGTGGCCACTGAAACACGAAGTGCAAGAATACAAATCAAGATCAGATGATTGTGGTGAGGATCGAACTGCAAACGGCATTATCGCCCGCGTTATTCCCTCTACCAGTTCATTCTTGGTGCTTAGCTGTGTGGGGTTGACGAATTACACTGACCGGGGCTTTTAAGACATTTGAGCTTAACCCCTCAAAATCAGCAGAATCGGATAATTTCTCAAGTTAAGAATCATATGCAAGTAGTATATTCTGAAGATATGTTAAACACAGCACACATTCTCTCTAACGATCATTTTGCATTTTATAATCTACCTAAACTTGTACACTTAAAATGATAATTATGCATTATGCTCTGCATTTTATAAATATTACAAAGGATTATTAATACTGAGCCCTACCGAATAAGGTTTTTTCAAAAATCAAGTTCCTTTCGGTGGGTTCAAGTTCCTTAAAGTTGCTGAGTGGTACATCTCGCGCCATCTATTTTCTGAAAAGTAAACCATACGTCGAAAAACAGATTACGTGTTTAGTACACACACACACATTGCATGTATTTTATTACATCAAAGAACGCTAGGTAAAATAAAAATAGCAAATTTCAGAAACTAACATGGAAATTCGAATTATTTTTAAAGCTAAAAAATATTCCTTAAAAATTTACCTAATTGTTAATACTAACTGCATTTTAATAGCGCATTGCCCACTGACACTGGCGGTTTTTTAAGAATTATAAGTTTAAAAATATAGACTGATAATAGGGTCAATGAAATGAATGTGTTATGACAACTGTAGTCAAATCTTTGGTGAAAAATCTTGGTGCTAATTTATTAAACCCCAAAGTAATTTTTTTTTGTAAATCGGAACATTTTGGAGGAAATAAGAATTAAAAATATTTTATTTCTTTATTTGAAAAATTCTCAAAACAATTTATAAATATTACAGTATTTATATAAAAACTATTGTTAATGCTATGAAGCACATTTAGTATTTGCTATTTATAAATAATAAAGTTTTCAAAATTTTAGTGAAAGGAACATAAAGCTTCGAGCAAATTATAACTTTTTTTTCAGTAAAAAAAAATTTCAACAGAACGAGCTTCGCACAAATAATCTTTAACTTTAATTGCTTCATCTTGCGGTAGAATGGTCATCGGGGCACACGATCTCTGATGAGATCTTAATCCCCTGTCGTGTGGCTGTTGTTAACATTTATGAATAGCTTGCCATGTTTAATTGGGTTCATATATTAGACCTGCTATTGAATATGGCAGTGAGCTTCTTATAACTGCTTCTGAAGCGGTTCAGAACAAAATTGAAACTGTCCAAAATAATGCCCTTAGAATCATAACAGGTGGAGCATTTTCAACACACATCCAGGCCATGTAATTACAGGCAAATATTGAACCCCTGAACTTCCGGAGAAAAATGGGAGCTTTTAAGTTAATTCAGAGATTGAAGAGGCATGGTGACTTTTGGAGAAACTACAACCGTGCAGAATGTAGGTTAAAATCCCATTCTACATTCTTACATGTGACTAAAGAACTGTCTACTGATTTTGACATCCCTTCTTCTAACAGACAGCCCCTACTCGAGACTGGAGAATTTATTAGACATTTGAGCCCAGCCTATTATAATTGGATTTGGTGCTGCCAGTCAATATAAAATATCCTGTATCAATACTGAATTGAGAATGGCTGCTTTGGCCACTATTGGCGAAAGATTCCCCGAGACACACTGGCTACATGTGTATACGGATGGTTCTGCTGCTGGGGCTAATCATAATGCTGGTGCGGGGGTTTACTCCAGGTACTTCAGCCTCAGCAGGGCAGTTGGTGCAAATTGTACTAACTATGATGGTGAAGTGGCTGCGGTCCATATGGCACTGGCTGAGGTTGGTAAAAGAGAAGATCGAAACATGGAAATTTTTATAGACTCACAGGCTGCTATTTTAGCAGTCTCTTCAGTTCTACCTTCGAGAAATGGGCTTGTTCTTGATTGCCAACGCATGATAAATTCTCTAATAAATAATGGTCGCAATGTAACCCTTCAGTGGGTACCAAGTCATTGTGGAGTGAAGAGTAACGAACTTGCAGATGCCTTAGCCTTAGCTTGCTCTGCTCTATCTCAGTCTGACTCTCCTCTTGGCTAACATAGCGTTAAGAGGATCATTGCTTCTAGATTCAAGACCCATCTTCGAGAGATTGTCAAGAACTCTGCGAATGGAAAAAGTTGGGGTTCCTTAATGGAGAGTCCCATTCCTTGCGACCTGTCAAGACTTGTGGGTGTCGCAAACTTCAGAGTCCAGACTGGACCTGACTACCTCAGAAATCACCTTTTTAGATTTGGTTTTGCTGATTCTCCAACATGCCTACTTTGTTCTAATGTAGATATGTGTGGAGATCACCTGGACTCTTGTCCTGGACTTACCGGCATAGTAGCTGTTAATGCTGCTAACAAATTCTCTTCTTACGTGTGTGTCTCAGAACTGTATTGGGCTGTCCGACATAGACTGATTGCGCTCATGCCTAGGTCTGGCGTAGGTTACAAAAAAATGTTTAATTGGGTAGTATAAGAAATTAAAATAATTAGAAATTAAAATTAAACTTTGTTAGATTGCTACCTATTATATTAATTTAAAAATTGCTGGGGCTACTTTTTTTACGTTGAAGTGAATGTATCATCTTAATTTCCGTTGCGCTCTGAAGCATCACGAGAGCCATCGGACCTCGTTCGACCATTGTGCATTCAATGCATTTTGTTAATTCTTATTAACTGTTGTTAAAGAAACTATGATTTTTAGAAAAGGTATTTATAATATACCTGTTTTGCCCTTTTTTTTTTTTACTATTCCCTTTTTGTGCTAATTCAACTTGAATATCTATATGCAGAAAGAAAATACTTTAAAAATTATACACATTTCCCAATAATATATAATATGCTTATTTAAAGGCTTCGGGAACGGATAGATAGCGAGATAACAAATATATATAGTGCATACTTTATCTTATTACCATTTTTCATAAGAGAATTGTCATTTACATTCCCACTCTTAACAGGGCTTCTAACCGTAATTTTCTTTTTCGTTCCGACTCAACTAAAAAGATAAATCGGTTCAGTTCCGGTTGTCAAATCTACAAAAATAACAGTTCTCGGTTCAGTTCCGAATGAATAATTTTATTTTATGTATACTCTTATTTGTACTAAAAAATTATTCTATATTTCTATCAAAAACAAAAAACAATCTAATTCTATCAAAATTTGGAAGATTTGATCCTTTTTTTTAATTAATACACAACGTGAATTGACACAATTAATTAGCATGTACGTATGATACGCGTGGTGAACAGAGAACGGTGAACATTGGCATTGTTATCCAATATATCTTGATAACATTTAAAAACCAGGTTCATGATTCTGGTTTTGTCAATCTAAACGGTCCTTACAAACATCCGCGAATGATCGCAAGCTGAGAAGCGAAAAATATAACTCAGGCTGATATTTTTCTTAAGAAAATCATCTCTACTCCTAGTTTATTCAACTGAATTAAATCTGACTTCAACGAGTAGTTTCATGCGAAACTGAAACAGAAAAGTAAGTGAAAACATCCAAACAGGAAATCGAGAAGCAATGTTCATGTAATGATGATATAATTATATGGTAGACTTTAAATTACAATATATTGAAAGCTGATTACAATAACAAAATGACTGAAGATGTTTCGAACCGAAATAAGCCGATATATATTTTCCGGGACAGTTTCGGTTTTCGTTGCGACCAAAATAACGTTTTTTCCGGTCTTCGGTTCAGTTCCGGTTAGAAGCCCTGATATTCAATTTAAATACTTCCATATTCTTAAAAATGAGAAGATATAATACTCATTTCTATAGGTTTTACTTTATAATACTCATTTTTATATAGCCAAAAACGGTGCCTCTGTTCAACAAGTCAGTAATAACCCAGCCCCTTTTTCAACATTTAAACGAGTTTTTAATAGAAAGGCACTCACTAATTTCAGCATGCAACTAATGAAAAGAATCTCTAACAAAAAAAAAATAGAAGAATCTCGACCTAGATGGCATCTCCGACTGGCCACGCGACCGACGTGGCCGTGCTTAGTTCCGACTTTTAGAACGTACCTTGCCGCCTACTTACACAGGTTCAAGCTGGCTTCTGATCCATACAGCCCTATCTGACGAAGCCTATTGGTCATGAATGGTAACCACATTCTCCGTTGCAGAGCTCTCTGTGGAACAACTATCGCTGACAGATATTGGGAAGCAAGATGTCGAATGAGGAAATGACTGTTTTATGTTCACGTTCTTCTTTTGTAATTGCTATTTTATTGTCAAACCCCTCTGATATTTAAAATTTTAAAAAAATTGTTTTCTTTACATATTCCTTTCAACATTTCAATGGCGTTTATTTTATTTTATTATAAAAACTCTTACACTCTTTCTACGTCCCATCTCTTCTATACCCCTAAAATATACATATATATATATATATATATATTTCATTACATTGATAAAAAAAAAAACATTCATTCATAAAATTAAATTTTTCTAATAGAAACCAAAAGAAATGAAAATCTTTCAAGAGGAAAATAAAAGCTCATAAGCTACATAAATTCAAGAAGTGAACCAAAAATTAAATAAAAGCTTAAAATCTCTAAAAAAGTACGTTTCCGGCAAAGTTAATTTACGGAAATGATTACACCATCATTGAATTTATTTCTGAATTCTTAGTGACATTGGTTTGCTACGAGAAATGTTGGGGAAAAGATGTCATTAATGTTATTTTAATACATAAGTATTTTTTTTTTAAAAAAATGTCTTAATGAAGCATTTCAAGCAACATAAAGGCGCAAAACCTTTTCAATGTCGACGAACGAATGTAAGTAATAAAACACAAAAATACACAAATTCTAGTAGTGTTTTATTAATTTATTAAATTTTTAAACTCCTTTACGAAGGCAATGAATAAAACATCTTCATTAATTAATACACAACTTTATTTTTTACTCTTAATGTTAAATTCCCTGTAAAAGTGCGATAATGATTCCATTATGAAACAGGATGAAGTAAAGATAATTAAAGCAATTAGTGACAAATGAGTTTTTTTTTCTTTTGCAATGAATGCATAAAATGTTAACAAAGTAATGCAAGGTTTTTTTTTTAAACTCCATTTCGCATAGAGCTCAATTATAGGCATCATAAAGGACAATATTAAAAAATTTCTTTTATTTTTCTTGAAAATATATATTCAATAAAGGAATCAGAATTTCTTTTGTTCTTCTTTGAAAATATCATTACAATTATATAACCATAAACGATAGTAAAATTTTTATGCAATTTTCAGCAAATTGTTAAAAAGGGTTTATATAATAATCGCTTTAAAGCTCTCCTAATTATTTATATAAAAAAGAAGTTATTAAAAAGTTATTTTGAAAATAATACAATCTCTCACTTCAAGACAAACAGCGAGTGTTGATTTAACAATCAGAGGGCTTTCCGGGATGATGCAAAACTTTTTATTGGTCATATCTTCACCAATCTATTTGCGGCCTTGGTGTGAGTGAGCCTTAAAGGTTTTATTCGAAAAAAGGGCTTTACCCCTGACATTTATAAAGAATAGAAAAGGGGTTAGCGTGTGAGAAAAATGAGATTCTGTCTTAGGTACTTAAAAGTAAAATTTAATATTTAGAAGAGTCCAAATTGTGTTAGGAGTTTTATTTTTTAAATAAATCTTTTATGTTAAGTGTTGAAAGGTGTATCTTGAAAAAATTTTTAAATGTACTTTTAAAGTAAAAGTGAAAATATCAAATCAATAATCTTCCCATGTTTCCTTTAAAATAAGACCTAACTGAAAACTCACCTCAATCAAAAATTTTCTGGACGTTCTCAATATCAGCCCAATCTATTGTGACTGACTGAGTAGTAAATCTCACTAAGCCTGGACCTTTTGATTTTGAGCCACTATCAAGTGACGAGGACGGCACCTGAGTTAATATTCGCCTCTCCGAGCTCCCATACTCATCCAGTCCGACAGGCTTAATATGCTTCAGCCCTCTATAAGGTGGATCTTTAGAGGTAACCAGAATCGAACCCAGGACTTTATACATACAATACCAGCCGTAAGTTTTTGATCAAAGCCACTCGGCAACAGAGACTGGATTTTGAATTAAAAAATACAACAAAATTGAATCCCTCGAATTACAAGTTTAGTTCTTTTTTTAAAAACAGCAGTTACATAAACAGGTGATATCAAAACAGCAAAGCATTTATTCAAAAAGAATTAACTACACAAATTATTTTTATATTTTCAATTAGATCATTAAATGAATGGACCAAACAATTCCTTGTAAAATAATTTGTTTCATTTCCAAAAGCAAACTCGGAGTTGTAAGAAAAATCTTTTCAAACCACGCCACATTAACGTGTTTGTATTTTTGGTTCAGAACTGAAAAATGTAAAAAATGTATATATATATTGTCAACATCTTTTAATTATCTTTTTTATAACCCTCGCAGCGAAATCGTTATCGCAATTTAAAGAAGACTCGTTTAAAAAAAAAAAAAAAAAATTGGATGTTTTTTTTTTTTTTTGAAATTTATGAATTACGTTTACGAGTTTGTTTGTAACAGACTGAAAAATATTTAATTTGCATTTATAAGCATATATATCTTTCTACATAAGAAAAATGAAAGGCTATCAGCCTAAATTAAAATTCTTCATTGAGATATCTTCCATATTTGAATGAAAACTTAATACTCGAGTTTGACTTTTTATTTTATCTCGGGAGTCTTTTTCTGACAATTTCAGGCATTATTTAAATATTGATGCTATTATATTCCTTAGATAATCTGGAATAAAAAGTTTATTTTTTTTAAATACCTGTACAAGTTTTACCGAAAAAACGTTGATTAAAAATCTTTTTCTTAAAAAAAAGAAATATAACAGAGCTCTCTAACATTCTTTTTAAAGATGCTTCACAAAAATGAGTACATAAAACTAAAAATAAGGTTTTCATTCATGCCGTGTAAATAATTTTTTAAAACTTATCACTACGTGAGCTAGGTTTTAGATTAGCTACTTCAATCTTCTTTTTAAAACTTCTAAGTACGCTAAAAAATGACAAAAATACGGAAATTTTCTTTTGTACTTTTATGTGGCCTATATATTTGAGAAGCCCTCCTACAAATTTCAGTTCTGATATCCAGTTAGTTTCTTTAAGATATTTGTTTTCTGATTAAAGGTTTTAGTTTCGGTTTCCTTTTAAGTCATTTTTCCTTCCTTAAATTTAATTAACTAAAACTATTTTTGAACACAATCCCTTTTTTCAGCGTGAATGGCTATTAACTGCAATTTTCAATACTCAAATCATTTCTGTGTATTTCTGGTCTTCGATTTATTTATTTTTTAAAGTAATTTTTTTCATTTTTAAAGCCTTTAAAAACTGTTAATTCCAAACATTCGAATTCAATAACCAAGAAAGACAAAGCCATTCCCAAAATAAATTATTTAACGATCCTGAATGTAACGCAAGTGACATCCAGAGTTTCATAGATCTATTCAAAATAATTAAAAATATCTTAAAACAATTCCCTAATTTATTAAAAAATATCAATAAAATCAAAGATCCTAAAACACAGGCTTATCTACTCTTAGAAGCCTTCCTTGATGAGTAAATTCTCTCCTCAATACCATGCAAATCTTTTTTATCTCAATAGTTTAAACATTTTTTCATACGAACCGGGCAGTCATTCATTACCAGCAGTTCACTACCAATAGCAATCCTCGCCACATTCTCCACGTACTTCACACCGATTGGCTCTCACTCCACGAAGCACCATCCCAAACCACGAACACATCGCAAAGTCTCTCAAATTCCAGATACGGAGCGGAGGAGCTTGATTAAGTTCCAGTCTCCGGTGACAGATCAATTTCAATTTCAACATTCGAATTCTTCTTTAGTTCTTGCGGAAATAGGCTTTCAAAAGTCGATATTTTTATACTTAGAGACTCTCCTATTCCAAGAAATAACAATTTTCTTTGCTCTCTTGAAAAGTAAACATCAGTCGCGTTAACAAATTCTATGTGCGTGAGTACCTGTAATCAGAGATTTGAATGATCATAGCTTAAGTCCATTGGCTAGAACGCTACTTATTAAGCCTGAATCGAGACCTTGATTTTCTGTTGTTGAAAGAATAAACTGATTAAGGCCACCATTTTTGTCCACTCAGGATTGATTTCAATTCCTGTAACTTCCCTCGACGAAGAGCCTTGCTCAGAGAGTTGATTACGTCACCATGTCATATAGCTGTTACCCTACTCTCCGACATTTTGCACCACGCTAACGTGAAGAGTTTAAGCCTCAACAGATTTAATATGCATCAGATTCCCTATACTATGGATCTTTCAAGGCATTAGCTCAAACTATTACATACAAGTTCAAAGTTTTATTTAAAAATAAACATACATGTGTTTAACAACAAAGTATTTTTGGGGTACATTGCTTTCATTCAAACATCACTTATACATGAAACGCGTGAGAACACCTGTAAATACTTTAGCATCAAGCATGAATCTGAGAAATATTATATTTTTTAAGGAAGTGTTGAAAAAAGATTTTATGTTGTATGAAATATCAAATAGTTAATATTCATTAAACTTCAATGATTATTATAAGAAAATGTTTTTTATTTAAAGCTTCAGACATTCACATGTGTAGTGATGACTCGTAATTAATATCACTTCCTCAGAAACCCAAAATGAAAGGATAATTTTTGACAGAAGTAATATTTTTATTAAAATTAAAATTAACCCATTTTAAACAAGTTGACGGAACTCAACTAGCTTACATTTCAGGATTGTGAAAAGGATCTCGTTACTTCTTCTTTTATTGCATCAAAACAAAGTAGACCCTCTTTAATATGTATAAACAAAATCAAAACAAATCTCCAGCGTGACCCAAAATGGCATCGAATCGATCTTACACGAATCGTAGAAAAAAGGCATATTTACTAAACCCCATTATTAACAGGAGCCTTAGCATCAAAAACCGTTAGAGTTTAATTCTATTAATCGTTCCAAAAGGCGAACGGGGAGAATTAAAACGGAGGTTCTCTCACATTTCCGACATTTGATGACTACGAACAGGATATTAGATGGCTAGGCCCCGGATGCTACCGTTTTCGAAGGTTGGGCGAACGAGTGCCCGATTAAATGTTTCGTACTTCACCGAGAGTCGAACGAATACTCAGATTAATACTAAGGAATGAGAATAGCCGATCGAAGGGGATCCGTGGAATCGTTACAAAGCAATGGATTATATCCAGTTATATTTCTCTGCTCTAGTAGAGCCCAATAATTATTGTATACTGCACTGGTTCTTAAACTTTCGATCACCGCGACCCTCCCTTTGTATATCAGCCCGAAATCGCGGAGCCCCAAGATTTTGCTCATACCTCCCTGACAATATTCTTGATCGAAACGCATGTTCTAGTAAAAAAATTTCATTGGGAGCAATTTAGAGATCTAGTCCAGGATGGCACGTTTTTCAGTTTTTCACGAGACCTTTCAGAGGCTGTAAAAGAGGGAATTCTTAACGTTCTATGACCCCTAGAAAGGTGCTGGGGACCCTCCGGGTTCCGAGGATTACAGTTTAAGAACCACTAGTCTGATGCATTTAACGTAATAATTGTTGCCAACCCATGATGTATGTTTTTACAAATCTCCATAATGGATGTATTGCGGAGTTATACATCTTTCAACCATACATCGTTATGGTTTGATTCAGATAATGAAATGCACGCTAATTGTATGCATACCAAAGAATGCATTTAAGAATCTTGGATGAAACATAAATAAAGTTATTTTTTATGACATATATATGTCTGCCCTAATTGTTGGGTGAATAATTCCAATGAGAGATCGCTATTGTAAAAAAACGAATAAATTCCGTTCATAAATTGATTTTACAGAGTGAGTTTTTAAAAAATTATTTATCTTCGGAAAATTAAAAGTTATTTTGTGTTTATTCTTTCTTTTAAAATGTTGTGTGTGTGGTTTCTATTGCCACCTATCTGACTGTGTCAGATCGAGGCCCACGAAATTCATCGTGGCAAGGCGCTAGGTGTACGCCCGTCGTTAGTTCTTATCTTTGAGCACCATGCCGGTGACAGCACGATTTGGCTCGGTTCATAGACGATAGATGGCGACACCCCCTACCTCCACATTTTAGATATGGATTTGGAAGGGAGGGAAATATTCTCCAACCCCCTGCAACCGGGGTTTCTGCTGCGCCCGCTTACAAGATTTTCGTACCCGCTGGTTTAATGAGCACGTACTCCGTGTGTACTCGGAAGGTACTTGGTGGCATTGGGCATCGAATCCAGGCCTTCCGGTCTAGATTCCGAGGCTCTAACCACTAGGCTACCCACGGCCCTTCTCTTAAAGTGAATTAAATTAACATCCATTAACTGTATGAAAAAGTATTACTATAAACCGAATACTTCCGTAAAAAAATTCCGTTTTAAGAAACGAGTAGTTCTGTAAAAGTGCTTTCTGTTGAGTTCAGAATCATTTAAACAGAGGCAATCTATATATTCTTTTAAAAATAAAGATTCATTTTACCTCTTTTCACTGTATTTTAACTGTAAATGGAGCCATTTGAGCTGAATTATTTTTTTCGAAATAAATATGACGATAAAATGCTCTTCAGTCATCTTAATGAATGCTGCTACACGAACACATTGCCATTTTTGGAAAAACTATTCTTAAGACATTATGAATTGTAATTGGAAGCAGCTTTTAAATGTAATTCTAATGCAAAGAGGAACTATATAACTTTAGAAATAATAATGTATTTCTGATATAAGAGTTTTATATAAAAGCTGCTCTACTGAAATAGAGAAATTCCTTTTGAGCATGCTGGGAAAATTCATTCAAAAGTTTTTATTTCAATAATTTTTCATTAATTTATATGGAACACTCACATACGAGCACACAATTTCTTTTATCTTTTCAAAAAACTTCTTAAAGTAACTCACTTTCACCAGAAAACACTCTTCGCGTATATTACATCTATTCATTTTTTGAACGCTGTAGCTATTTTAAATGCTACATCTTAGTTTTAAACATTGTCATTAGAAGCTTAGAAAATCGAAATCAAATGGAATAAAACTATAACGATATTGTCCTGACTTCCCTAAGAAAACGAATAAGACGTGTAATGAGTAGAAATTATCTCCGTATAAGATACAGTCATTACGAAAAGATCTAGTCTCCAAGCTAACAAAAATATTTCAACACAATTTATATATTCCAGTTATTTCTTGTTAAGAATAATCGCTTATTATTTTTGTCTTATTTGTAAAACGCATTCGGATAAATTGTTTTTTAGCATTTTGTTCGATTTCATTTTTTAATTTTTTTTTCCTCTATAGAAGATTATGAAACGATTATCATTATAATTGTTTCATGCATAGCATTTTATATATATATATTTTCGAGTAAAATTCTTTTATAAATGCTTTTGCAAATGAAAACTTCATATAAAAAACAAAATTTTAAAACGTTATAGTTATTAGATGAATTTAAATTACAAATAGGATTTTGAACAGAAAAAAAATACTTTTTACATAACTGAACATCAAAACAAGAAGCCATTAAAATGTAACTGATAAACGACTTGATTGGAATAGGTTTTGTTGTTAATGATACATAACTGCTCAGAGCAATTTTTTTTTAATCAGAAAATACTTTTTCTTAAATGAAGCCTTTCCAGTCCCCTTGGGTAACAAAATAATTGCTCACAGATTTTTCTTTCTTGCACTGTTCTTTGAAATGAATATGTTTTATTTTTGACATCATCGATAATATTTTTAAGGATTAAATTAAACTTAGTTGAATATATTCTTTTCCCTGTTATATTTTGAATTATGTAATGAATTTCTCTGGCACAAACAATTTTTTTTATCAAGATTGGCATAATTTACAAAAAAAAATTTCCAACAAAAATTACATTCACTTTAATGCTCTTTTTTGTTGAAACTTGTGAGTGCATTATATACTTAATACTTTTGTTTGGTTATATTTGTCTATTGTGGTTTCTTGTACAGAAAAATACTTTTTTTAAAATATTTGATATTTCTAAGTGCTTATGCAATATATGAATTTTAAAAGACACAAATTAGAAAATGACTTAGGTCAAAGATAACTTTATTTGACACAAATTAAGGATGATGCGAGAAATACAATATATAAAGACTATTTCCATCGATTATGCGAACTATGCAACTAATTACGTAATAAATTCCATGCATATTTTACTTATAATAGATTTCCCTTGCAAGTAAAAAAAATTATTTCTCTTTACTTCAAGATGGAGATTTCAATCAACAGAGAAAAAAAAGATACTCGTTTCAAAATGTTTGCTTTTGTCAACAGTGTTTAGCGACTTTTTAAACAAAATCATTCTCAGTTTCCCGAATACTCAACACAAAGGCATACAAACTTGGGTTAGTGTGTACAATTTTTTATTGAAATATTTCTTTTTAACCTTCAGTTTTCATCTGAATAAAAACTCAACAGTCTTTCTTTTTTCCTTCGGGATTTTTCAATTAGAGAAGCAATTTTTTTCAGAATTCCGTGCACTTTATCTGTAATTGCATTGATGCATTCTTAAAAAAGTTCACTTGAAAAGTTTATTCTTTTAGTAATTAGAGAAACTCAAATAAAAAAGGATTTTGGTTGTAACTCTGTTTTTCTTGAGATTTGGTTTTGTCCCTAAATGATTGGTTCCAATGGGTATTTAACGAAACACTAAAAGCGGGTTGTACATAAACTATATCAAATCTTTTTAAAAAATTTCTAGCTCATCCCGTTATTTAATTCTAAAAACATATTTAAAACACGTATTTTAAGATATTTATGTATACTTATGATCATTAATGTACAGAAGTACACAATTATCTAAAACGGATCTGATATACAAAGATTATATCAGGCTAAACCATTTTAATTTAGTTTCTGCATGATATACTGAATAATCCCCATCTATTTATTATTAATCATAGAAACACAATTAATTATACTTTTATGCATGCGATTGTGATTGCTTAAACGAGTGATACTGTTTTCGCCAGGCTCTCTCCTGCTTTTTCTTTTCGTGTCTTGCGCTTTCGAGTGAATTTTACATTTTTTCTAGTTTTCGATGCATGCTGCACTATCCTGACGATAAACTACTTCAAAAAAAAAACCTGCATAAATTTTTTTTCAAATCTTTAGACTTTTTTGTAATTGCTAAGTATTTTAAGATATCCGACTACCCTAAAATTGTAAATTTTGCAAAAAATTGACAAATTTTTTTTATGGTTTCATTTTATATAGACCATCTTTTTAGCTTTATAAAAATACCAAATTTATTATTTTTTGTTCAATAGAACAAAAACTATATGAGTTTTAACCAGATTTCAAACTTTAAAACGCGTTTTACTCGAAATGTGTTTTTTTTTAATGCTCAAACGAGACCAGCATTGCTCACACACAAAAAAAAAGTTTTGAAAATAATTCTGAAAATTTTTGTGTGTTATGTATAATAGTAGAAGTGTTTTAACTTTCAGATTGATCTCAATTACTGTTTTACTACAAAATTTACAGTCCCTTATGTGAATATAATCACTGTTTTTTTTAAGCAAATTTCGAATAATAGTTAAAATAAAGTGCTCTACTTTTTTAAAGAAATAAAATATTTCTTATCCTGAAGGTCATTTAAAAAACGAATAACATAGCAACACACCAGAATTGAAAATTTGTTCATAAACTTTTGGTACAGAATGGGCCGTGTTTATGTTATTTTTTGTAAATTTTTACCCATTTTTTTTAAATTTAGTAATAATTTATTTTTTATTTCTTCTTAATTTTAGTAAGTTTTTCTTAAATATACTAAACAAATCTAAAAACAACAAAAAATCTCCCTATCTCCATTTTTTTTTCAAAAAGGTTGTTGCGAGTAGTGGGATACCTTAATTTTCAACAGGACAGAAAGTTTAAATAACTTCACTTTTGATGTTGAGGGGACGATATAATTTGATAGACTTTGAAGTATTAAAATTCAGACAGTTCAGCTTTGAAAACAAATCCGAAAGTAATTGAACCCAATTTTGTTACAAAGAGACTAACCAATAGATGCTTTTTCGATCTCCAAAAACTAAATTGTCTGAGCTTTCAGGTGTATGGGTCGTTACAAAATTAATTCGCTTCTCCGTTTCCTCTGTATCCCGCTAACATGTGGCCGCTGTAGCCAAGTGGTCTGGGCATCGGATCATGGCTAGCGTGTCATAAGTTCGATCCCAGTACCACTAAAGACCCGCTGTGTAGGGGAGCAATGCACGTTAAATCTGTCGAGAACTCAAACGTCCTCCCGTTGGTGTGGTGTGGTAGCTAGGAGAAGGAGGTGCCAGCTCAGGTGTTGGCCTCATAATTTTGGCCATGGTTCAAAATTACGCGGACCGTCGCTAAAAGTCCTCGTGTTGCTAAACAATGCGACATTAATATTCAATCATTCACTCATCCCGCTAACATGCATAGGTACCGCAAACGAATTCCGTTGTGATATAAAGCTTTTGGGTAGCTGTAGAAAATTTCTATGGTCAAACCTTCAGCCAGAAAAAATCTAAAAGTAATAAATTAGATGATGCAATTTAAGTAATCTTTGTATAGAAATTTAAGTGGGTATTTTTGGTCCAAAAAAACCTTAATTGAGTTTTTTTAATTTTTGGATTTATCTGATTATATAAGAAACTGAACATTTTTGTTGCATTGAATATATGACGTATCTATACATATTCGAATATTTTAGCTAGATTGAAATTTTAAAAGCTCCGAAATTTCCGAGTCATTGGAGCTTCTATTATTTCATATTCACATGCAAAAAAAGATACATGGAATCATTTACTTGATTATGCTAGATTATAAAATATTATGACTAACATATTTATGATGTAACATGTTAATCGTAATATGACATTATTAAAGATGGAGGAATATGCTGCGAATTTTAAAAGAAATCACTTGTTCTTTTTTAGAAACCTCAAAACTCGTGAAATGAAAAGAATACTGTTAGATTTGTTTTGTTTACTATTAGAATTTTCTCAAAAACTCCATCTGAAATCAGGGTGCCTGGATATTGAATCCAGATTCAACACATATAAGATACACTAGTGTTTAATTGTGTAGGTTAAATGGAAAACAGTTCTGACAGATGCATTTTTTTCTTCCGTCCAAAACAAAAACATTGATCCGTACAGATTCATAGCCCATCAGGGATAGTCTATAGTGAAATCTTAAGTATATTCCATCTAATCCTACTGTAACCTTATTATTCGATGTTGTCCCTCATATAAAAAAATGAACCACCTGCGAATTTTGATAGCGGCTTCGATAATCCCAGTTTTCTCACTGACTTTTCGGGTCCCCCCCCCCTCTTTCCGAGGAACACTTCCAAGATAATATATTCCAGAAAAGGATTTTTGCTCCTGTTTTTTATAGGCAACTAACCTCAGGGAATGCGTACTGTTCGAGTTTTTTTAGAAGAAAAAAATATATTTGTCGCGAAATACTTTTCTCTTAAATGTACCTGTATCAGGAATTGAGCATTTAAAGGGGAGTTTTTCCACTCTTTTTCCAGTTTTTCGGTAAGCCTCAATTCGTTCTGGTGAATCATTCGAAAATGTGTGAAATAGCTCCCAAGGTGTAAAAAGTAGGTTTCCGAAAACATGTTGAACAAGACAAAGTTGTTGTTTGAAAAATTTATTCTGTTATCGGTTCAGACTTATCTATGGGAAAAGAAAGGACGCAGAGAAAAAATAATCCGTGCAGGTACAAAATTGAAATTGGGTATATATTCTGTGAGCTGCCAAAACGAATGTAGAATTGGGACTGATCTGAGCTACAGCATGTGAGATAAACTTACTTGTAATCCAGATAAACTATTCTGAAATGATGGCCATTTTTGAAATACAAAAGATTTTATGTATTTTAAATGTATCAACTCTTAAGCTTAAAATACATTTTAGAAAAACACACACTCAAAGAACTCCATTTATGTATTAGTCACTCAAACTTATTCATTTGCTAATATACAGTTAAATAGAACGTAATAATGTAAATGATTTCTATATCTTAGATGAGGTATGAAAGAAACAATAACAGTATATCAGAACGTTCTACCCAGAGCATCTTCTCTTAATGAAAACATTTTAAGTTAAAATAAATAAATTTGCAATAAAATACTAAATTTCTACACTAAGAAAAAAGATTTTGTTAAATTCAATACGATATAAAAATATTTTTAAAGTATTCTTAGAGAGGAAAAAAAAGTTTTCGATTTAGAGCAGATTTTTTTATTGTTTAAACATATTTGAATATCAAGATAAATGTTTTTCAATTTTAGGTAAATATCTTCAAATGAATATTTCAAAGCATTGAAAAATTGTTAAATAAAATGTTATCAGTAATACTACTACAATTATTAGTAGTTGTTATTCAGAATCTGTGTAAAATTATACAAACAATTCTTGGATTCGAAAAGAAAAAACTGCCCAATAATAATAATCATCTAAAATAAAAATTTATTGTTTGAACCTTCTAATATCAATACGCATATTTTTAAATAAAGATAAATTAATTTTAGTTTTTATTAAAAAAGGTTCCATTTCAAGAATTTGTGTGTAAGAAATAATCATAATGAAATTTTTAGTGTGTTTTTCCATTTTTAGCGATAAATATTATACTTTTAACATTTATAACTTATTTTTTTACTTCATTTCATGAAAGAAAAAATGGAATGTTACAGTTCACCTAAAAAGAATAATGCATATATTAAATAATTCTAAATTTCTACTTAAAACATATTCATCGAAAAGCAAGTTCTAAGATATTTCTCGAATTCAGCATTTGAAAACTTCCTCAATACAGGAATGATCCTTTGTTCTTATTTAAAATGCAAAAATATAGTAAATCCAATTTCTTTTTTTTTTTTTTTTAAAATTCTCTGAATCAAGAATATGCCAAAAAATAAAATCGAAATTCTTCTAACGACGTTACATTTTTTGAAAAAGGTGTCAAAATAATGGTAAGAAAATCAGATATAATTTTCCAATAAAAAAATTTAAAAAAGGATCCACATTATACATACTAGAAAGAAGGGATATTTTCATGACAAAACCTAATAAATTATTATATTTTGACAAAAAATTGTGTACAAGTTTTTTACATGAAATCCCACTCTGAATTTTCCACGAAATCCTAATGGCTTACTTTTAAAACAGATTGTTAAAAGATGAAGAAAAGTAATTGTAATCGGGAAATATCAGCATAAGAAAATATCTGATTATATATATTTATTCAAACATGTAACTTAAATTTACATTTAAATTTTATTTAGGTTTTAAATGTATCTTATATTTAAAGTTCGTTTATGTAAACGGAAGAAAGTTGACCATTTTAATATATTTTAATTTAAATACTTACAAGTAAGCTATGGCGACATTATATTTTTTTTTCCACGTTCACCTGATTTCGGAAAACAAATTAAAATTATTCGTGTAAAATAGCCTAATTTGTCTTTCTGAATAAACTAAGCACAGAATGGAATTTACCTTAATCTACCAAAAAAGGATTTTTAATTTACACAAAATACTAAAAATTCACTCGTAAAACACAGAAATATTTCATGTATTGCATCGAAATCCAGGGATTAAATGGACGTGCGAATTAAGTGCTCGATTTAAAAACTTAAAAAAATGTTTCTTCAAATAAAGCAATAAAGTTTATTTTGTCAAAAGTAATACACTCACGTCATAAAAAGCGTTAGGTAATGCATGAGATTACAAAAGTGAAGTAAAATTACCATAAAAAGTATAAGTCTAATCTTCTAGGATTAAGTCCATGAATTGTCAAATTAAAGAGTTCAGAATTATTATCACTTCGCCGACTTTTCCACATCTCTCTGCTTTGACTTTTCATATGAAGCTGATGATTTATGTATCAAGACCATTTAAAATATTTAAAAATATAAACATTCTCTACCCTAAACCGAGCATACATTTTTAATAAATTTCTGTCTTTAAAAGAGCACAGATCTAAATATCGGGAAACTAAGCTGTGCAGTTGACATGAATACAAGCAAATGTTTTTTCAAATCACCCCTTTGAGAGAAAGCTTTATTGCAAATTTCACAAACATGAGATTTTTAATGGGTATGAATACGCAAATGTCTCTTTAAAATACTATTTTGGGAAAAAGCTTTGTTGCATATTTCACAACTGTGAGGCTTTTCCTTGGTATGAATACGCAAATGTTCTTTTAAAGTATCACTTCGTGTGAAAGCTTTGGTGCAGATTTCACAAATATGAGGCTTTTCCTTGGTATGAATCAGAAATGTTTTTTAAATTCCTTTTGAGAAAGACTTGTTGCATATTTCACAAACATGAGGCTTTTCCTTGGTATGAATCAGAAAATGTTTCCTTAAATTGCCTCTTTCAGAGAAAGACTTGTTGCAGATTTCACAAACATGAGGCTTTTCTTGTATGAATAGAAATGTTTCCTTAAATTGCCTTTAGAGAAAGCTTGTTGCATATTTCACAAACATGAGGCTTTTCTCTGTATGAATGCGTAAATGTTTTTTAAATTACCACTTTGAGAGAAGCTTTGTTGCATATGTCACAAACATGAGGCTTTTCCTTGGTATGAATAGAAAATGTTTCCTTAAATTGCTCTTTCAGAGAAAGACTTGTTGCAGATTTCACAAACATGAGGCTTTTCCTTGGTATGAATCGTAAATGTTTCTTAAATTGCTCTTTCAGAGAAAGACTTGTTGCAGATTTCACAAACATGAGGCTTTTTCTTGTAATGAATAGTAAATGTTCTTTAAAGACCTTTGAGAAAGATTTGTTGCATATTTCACAGACATGAGGCTTTTCTCTGGTATGAATGCGTAAATGTGTTTTTAAATTACCACTATGAGAGAAGGCTTTGTTGCATATGTCACAAACATGAGGCTTTTCCTTGGTATGAATAGAAAATGTTTCTTAAATTGCTCTTCAGAGAAAGACTTGTTGCAGATTTCACAAACATGAGGCTTTTCTTGTATGAATAAGTAAATGTTTCTTTAAAGAACCATTTTGAGAGAAAGCTTTGTTGCATATTTCACAGACATGAGGCTTTTCTCTAGTATGAATGCGTAAATGTGTTTTTAAATTACCACTTTGAGAGAAGGCTTTGTTGCATATGTCACAAACATGAGGCTTTTCCTTGGTATGAATAAGAAAATGTTTCCTTAAATTGCCTCTTTCAGAGAAAGACTTGTTGCAGATTTCACAAACATGAGGCTTTTCCTTGGTATGAATACGTAAATGTTGTTTTAAAGTACCACTTTGTGAGAAAGATTTGTAGCATATTTCACAAATGTGAGACTTTTGCTTGGTATGGATAAGAAGATGTCTTCTGAAAAGAAAAACTCGAGAGAAAGTCTTGTTGCAAATTTTGCAAACTTGGGGCTTTTCATTGGTATGAGTTAGTAAATGTGTTTCTAAATCACAGTTGTATGAGAATGTCAGCTTACATATTTCACAAACAAAACGTTTTTCATTGGTATGAAGGCGCAGATGTGCTCTCAAGTCAACATCTTGAGCGAAAGTCACCTGGCATATTTCACAAATATGAGGCTTTTCATCGGAAGAAATTCGAACGTGTTGATTCATAATATCATTTCGAGAACAGGCCATGCTGCTAAATTTAAAATGAAAGCTTTACCTCTGGTTCTATCTGGTAAATACTTATTTAACATAAAACGAAGAAACAAATGACAGATTACAACGCTTTACATGAATAGCGGTTGACAATTATATTTTCATGTTAATTTGCTTCATTTCAACGCAGTACTGAAACCGAAATTGGAATTTTTACTTTTTTTTAAAAGTAAAACCTAAAAAAGAGAATTCCTTCTGAATATTACAGCTTTAAACGAATTAAAAAGACGTGTCATACTTTTTTTCTCTTCAGTTTGCTCAAAAAAGTGCTTTTTTTAATCGCTTATGCGTATACAATCAAAATCTAAAATATATTTACTTAATATAGAAAATCATACAATGTTGGATTTGGTTTGATTTTATAAGGTATCGTGCCCTTAGAAGCAGCACGAGGGCATTTCACGATGGATCTCGTAATTTTGACACGCATTCGTGACGAGGACGACACTTGAATCGGTACCCCTCTTCCCACGCCAGTGGCAGAAGTTTCAGTTCCGACACAGATGTCACGTGCATGAGCCCCTCTACATGGCGGGTCTTCAGTGGTACTTGCCACGAACTCATGGCAAACCAACCACGAGTGCATGGGCAGGATCTTAAGTTACCTCGAGCACCAGATTTAAATGAAATGGGGAGGGGGATTTAGTTGTATTGAGGTTCTGAGATCAAAAATAAGTCTCTACAGGCATTAATATTATTCACAATCACTAATCTTTCCATGACTAAAAGTATAAATCCAATTAGTCCATCTATTGTTTCCTTCTAAGATAACGTTAACTAAGCAAATTAAATCAATTTAGAAAAAATTTCCTCCCAAACGAAGGGCATCAACTCCTGCCTGAATATCATCCAGAAGGCTTCAAATCCTTTATCAGCTGGATCTTTTTAGTAAATTTGTATCAAAACGTCGCACCGGTCAGCTACTTGAGGGCTTTTTGTGGCGAGCCTCATAATTTTAACCATGGTCAAGTGACGAGGACGACACCTGAGCTGACCCCCTTTTCTTAACTTTTTCACCACACAAATGGGAGGACGTTTGAGCCCTCGACAGATTTAACGTGCATCGCTCCCCTACACAGCGGGTATTTAGTGGTATTTGGATCGAACTCATGAAACGCAGGTCATGAGTCCTTGACTTTGACCACTAGGCTACCCTGACCACGCCTAGATACGGAAGAATTCGAAATTAATTTCATTGATCCCTGCCGATAGACAATCGGCCTATGGGATGAAAACGGAGTCGATTGCATTTTCGCCCCACCCCGACTACTGCGAACCACACATTCAATGACCCAACTCAAAGATACTGTATACGAAATGATGGGCTCTCATCAAATGTTTCGAAATGCTAAAGGAGTTGCTGAATAGCCATTGGGATACGAAGAGCCTTTCGATCCAAAGATTATGAAATGTACTGGTCTGGATATTATTTCCAAATTGTCTAGGCTTGGTCATTGAAAACAAGTGTGTCTTCAGTGGATACTGTCGCATGTTGCGTGCCTGGAAACGAGACTGCTGATGAGTTGGCTGGGAGGTGTTGTGACCTCCCTGACTCCAGTTCCTACGACTTGAGCCACTCTGAAATTCATTCCATCCACAGCGTTAAATTGAATATGACTTTGCGAAAAAAAACCTGCTCGCCTCTGGTACGCAGCTCAGAGAGAGTCCTGGTCTATCTCTACAGTGCAGGAGATCCAGGGCTATTCAGACGGCCTTGGCGCGCTTTAGAAGCAGTCACCTGCATGGTATGACCTTTGTGCAGAGGGTAAAGTCTTTCTTTATCAGTCATCAGTCTCTCCCTAATTCTCATGCTCATCTTCTGAACTGCTGGGGCCTTTCCTCTTACAATTGTTTGGAAATCAAGATTTGACCGGTGACATTATTATGCGGAAATGTCAAATGGGACTTGGTATAAACTTTCTTGCTCCAAATGTATTTGAAAAACCAACAGAGCCTTCCGAAATATTCATAACACTGCATTGATAATGGCTTAATTCTGTTTCATTTCGCTCTTTCCTCTAATTCGGTAGTTATCGTTTGGGGTGGTTAAAACTACAGTTGTTGACAATGTATAGATGAAATTAAACCGTAAATTACGGTTAGTATATTTCTTATGTCGTAAGCACTTTATTTTTTTTTAACATTGGTGTTTTATTTATTTATTTGTACTTTGATAGGATCGATACTTATTACGAGATCCATATTCTCTCGTGTTGCTTCAGATTGCGCCGTAAATGAAAATCAAATCAAACAGATGGATCGTTTTATTCTGGATTAAATTAAAGTGCATTTAATTACAACTATAAGCTCAGAAGTTTTCTTAAAAGAGTATATAAAAATTTTGATACAAACTGTGAAATGAATACATACAGATTTCCAATTTTAAAAATTGTATTTATCATCTAAATATTTTTACAATAAAAATATTTAAAAAATGTTGTAATTATTTTAAAATGAATGATTTCCGTATTATTTGTAGAGAGGAACACGTGAATGGCACGAATAATATTGTAAATTTAATTGCTTAATAAATTAAAACACAAAAAATCTAATTGTGTGTGCGCGAGCTATGCCGTATCTTATCAACAAGTAGAAAAATATAATATAAAATTAAATTCATTGAATACATGCCGATTGATTTACGATTGTAGATACGAATTCATTGTAGTTACAGTATATGCGTTGAACAAAGCCTTTTTTTCACAGGGTTAAACTATATATATACAATAAAATTATGTATAGTTTTAGAAGCTCTTTCTCTTTGAAATATTTTTATTCTTTTATTTTACACACATGTAGCTCTATAAAAATTCCAAATACGAAATAAAATTGAAGGCTTGGATCAATCGTCTGTATATCATTTTGGAAAAAAAAGCAGCAAACTCGTAATAATTAATCATCAATTTTTTTTGAATAATTTCCCACGATTACTGTTATAAATTTGTGAAAATATCGACCATTTGTAAACATAATAGCACTACAAGTATTAATATGATAACAAAAATCTGTGAATGATTCTTTAGAGTTTCCATACCAAATGTATCCGAAAAAAATTTTGAATCTCAAAGTCAGTGCCGATTTAAGCTCATTTTTAAGGTCGGTACCTTGCAAAATATCTGCAGGACCATTGGCACTGGCGGATCGAAATTTATAACCAGAAAATCTGCTTAAGTCCAGCTTATCAGGGTCCTTCGAGGACTCTGGGCGTTCAATGGATAAACTACCACTGCTGAAAGTTTTATTGCAATCTTAAGTTACGCCGTTTATGGTATTTTAGTAATATAAAAGTGTTTATTGTATATTATTAAAATAATAAAGCAAAAATTGGCTGAAAAATCATTCTTTTATTTCTTTTTATGTGTGAAAAAATATTTTTATTATTCGACTTTTTCTAAGAATAATTCTATAAGGCTATTAAATGATTGACGATGGTTTTAAATTATTTGCTCAATTAGAATCAATTCACATTAAAATTCAAATAAAAACCAACGTTTCAAATTTTCGCAAGTGTTTTTAACTGAAATTAATTTATTGTGAACACGCACGACGAAAAAAAGTTTTTTTTATTTTATGTGGTTTGCGTATTTCTGCAACCTACTTTGAAAGCGTCATTCCTAGCTATCTATTTGTGTTAAAATAGAAAAATAGGCATTTGTGAAAGATTCCAACGAAACGCAAAATCACCTGCAAATGAAAATGTTCTTTTGCATTTTTAAGAGATTTTAATTAGACCTAGAGCTTTGATGTTCCACAGATTTAAATTTCCCTCGGATTATTTAAAACGCATTATTTGAAGTTACCGATTATTTTATGTTAAAATAGAACGATTTGATTTTATATTAGCGTTTCAACGGAGCTCAAAATTGTTTGAAAAAGAAATGTTCCTTTTGTTTCATTTTTATTCTGACTCAAAAACGAAAAACAAGGAATATTTCTTGTGAATATTATGTTCTCATTTCTGTATCTTTTATTAAACACATTAGTGTTTGTCAAAAACAAACGGGATATCTTGCAAAATATTTTGTCTTCTTTGAAGGGCGGTAATATGGAAATAAAATTCCAGTAGACAAGATCTTTCTAAATCTATGCAATCGATTTTACACTCAAAAATAAATAGACCGAAAGAGAATTCCTACAATAACTCCGAAAATAAGCAAATAGTCTTCATTATTAAATAGTTGCAATAGATTCAGAAGAACTATTCGAATGCAAGAATGTTCTAAGATAATTAGAGATTTTTCAAATATAGCGCTTGAAATAACAAAATAAAAAACACTTAAATTAAAACCATTTTAATAGAAATGAAGCACCTAGCTATTGACACTCTTGTTTAGATTCATAGAATAATGAAAAATTATTTTTTAAAAAAATGTATTTTGTTTGCTATCTGCCAAAGGAAGGCAAGATAAATTAGCTTTGATGGTTTATATATTATTCCTACAAACTGTCGTAAAAAGATTATTTTTGAGCTACTGTGATGCTGATTATTTTTATTTAACAATATTTTGCAGAAAGGTCATGTCTGTTATATTAAAGTTAAAATTACGAGAAAAGAATTAGTATATTTTTGAAATATGTACGTCATTTAAATCAGAATATAATTACTATTTTGGAAGCATTCATTTCAGTATGTAAAACAAAAATTCGTTTATGATCATTAATAAAGAAGTTAAATAATCACCCGTGGACAGAGGGAAATATAATTTTATCAAGCCATTTCCTATAAAGAAATTAAATATATTTCTAATAGAGAAGCACTAGATGAACCTACATAGCATATTTTGTATTGGATTTTAGATTTATCGTTGAGTTTTCAACTTAAATTTTCCTGACACATATCTCTTCCATTGGAGCAAGTAAACAATTTTTAATCTCAAAAATGTTATTTAAAATGTTATTTAAAATTTGAAAAATAAAAGGGATACAAAATACCTTAATGAAACTCAAATTATGTAAAAGGAAAGAAATAAAAACTTACACATGCATTTGCAATTCGCAAAAAGTTTTCTTAAAACTGCACATTCGGAACATTTTACTTTTAATTCAATGTCTTATTTTGGAATAAGTTTTTGGAAAAAGCAAGTTACTTTCGTTCAAGACAAAAAATAGCAGAATGTGCAGAATTAGAATTAAAGGTGTGTTTCAAAACTACAGTATTATATGTGCTCATGCACCAACAGAGGAAAAGAGTGATGAAATTAAAGATCTTTTCTATAGTGAATTAGATGCACTCTGTTGTGAATGATCCCAAGGTGACATTAAGCTTGTATTGGGGGATTTTAACGCCAAAATAGGAAAGGAAGATTTTTTCCGACCTATCATTGGATATCATAGCCTACACGAAATTTCTAATGAAAACGGAATCAGGCTTGTTGATTTTGCAGCTGAACATGATATGGTTGTCGTAAGTACCATGTTCCAACATAAAAACATACACAAAAGGACATGGAGATCATCTGATGGCTCTACTTTTAATCAAATAGACCACGTGCTGATTGGCGCCCGGCACTTCTCTAGCCTTTTGGATGTTAGGTCCTTCAGTGGTGCCAATATCGATTCTGATCACTATTTAGTTGTGATTAAAATAAGAGCGAAAAATTCAACATTCAAGTACAAACATAGAAAAAGTGAAGGTAGGTTTATTTGCTCCAAGCTTATATATATATATATATATATATATATATATAACGATCTGAAGATTAGGAATGAATTTGTAGAAATGTTAAACTGCAAACTTCAGGATAGTGAATTGGTGGGCCCCACCGGTATTGAAGATCAATGGTTACTGGTTAAAGAAGCTATCCTAGTAACTGCTGAACAGGTTCTGGGAAAAATAGAAAAGAACAAAAAAAAAGACTGATTTGATGATGAGTGCAAGGCAGTAACGGATCTTAAAAATAAAGCTTACCGAGATATGCACCAAAAGAGATTCACCAGAAGTTCAGAAAAAGACTATAAAACCGCCAGGAGAAATGAAAAGAGGATTCACAAAGCGAAAAAGCGACAATTCTATGAAGAGCTTCTTACGGATGCTGAGCATCTAAAAAGTAGCAATGAAAGCAGAGCTTTCTATAAGATAATCAACAATAGTCGAAAAGACTTCAAATCCAGAGTCACAATCTGCCGAAATAGTGATGGTGAAATCCTTAGCAACCCAACTGAAATATCTCAGAGATGGGTGGAATATTTCTCTGACCTATTAAACGCTGCACACACTAACAATGCAGTTTTTGTCCCCTATCAAAACTATCAAGATATTCAGATACCTCCACCGGATTGCCATGAAGTTGAACTGGCTCTCAAGACGTTAAAGTCCAACAAGGCGTCTGGACCTGATAGAATCCCGGCTGAGCTTTACAAACATGGAGGAAGACTGCTAACAGAACAAGTTCATAAAATTATTATCTCTATCTGGAATGACGAAGTTCTGCCCCCAGATTGGACCCTTGGAATCATCTGTCCAATCTACAAAAAGGGAGATCCCACAAACTGTGGTAACTACCGAGGTATTACCCTTCTGAACTGCATCTATAAAATCTTCTCGATAATCCTCTTTAACCGAATTTCTACCTGGATAGAAAGTATAGTGGGAGGATATCAGTGCGGGTTCAGAAAGGGGAAGTACACCTGCGAACAAATCTTTAATCTGCGACAAATAATGGAAAAAGCAAGAGAGTTCAATATCGATCTTCACTACTTATTTATTGATTTTAAATCCGCATATGACAGTGTTGATCGAGATTTCTTGCTTAAAGCTCTTCAAGATATAGGGATGCCAAATAAATACTTACAGCTTATAAAATCAACTTTGACTCTCACCCTTTCCTGCATAAAGCTGTCAGGCAATATCACGGATTATTTTGAAATTGAACATGGAGTAAGACAGGGCGATGCACTCGCCTGTCTTTTGTTTAACTTAGCTCTTGAGTGGGTCATTCGTGACTCTGGTATCAACACGAGGGCCACTATCTTTACCAAATCTGTACAAATTCTAGCATATGCTGACGATATAGTCATAATCGCAAGAACAAAAAGTGCCTTAATGGAAGCATTCAGCGCTCTCAAAGCATCTGCTGAAAAAATGCATCTTAATATTAATGCAGATAAAACTAAATACATGCCTGTGACAAAAGCAGTGAGCCCTGTGGCCCTTCAAGTTGGAAATCTTAAAGTCAAACTGGTTGACAGTTTTACATATCTGGGTTGGAATGTTAACTCTTGTAATGACATAGGCTTTGAACTAAAAAGAAGAATTCTTGCTGCTAATCGCTGCCTTTATGGCCTTGGAACTTTTTAAAATCGAAATTGATAAAAAGATCTACAAAAATTATTTTGTATAAAACTATTATAAGACCTGTTCTCACCTATGGATGTGAAACCTGAACTCTAACAAAGACCCAGACAAATCAACTTGTTATTTTTGAAAGGAAAGTCCTGAGGAAGATCTTTGGGGCTGTGAACGATAACGGAATTTGGAGACACAGGTACAACTTTGAACTCAACAGACTCTTTAAGGAAGCTGACATCGTCAACTACATTAAAATATGCAGCTTGAGATTCGCGGGACATGTCTGTCGAATGGATCCCTCATCTATGACATCAAGAATCTTTAATTATAAACCCATCTCGAACAGACCCAGAGGGAGACCCAAGCTGAGATGGACTGATTGTGTGGAAGAAGATTTTAAAGTGCTGAAAGTGACCAATTGGAGAACTGTCGCCTCCCGGAGGACAAGATGGAGGGATGTTCTGAGGAAAGCCTTGGCCCACCCCGGGCTGTCGTGCTAAAGACGAAGAAGAAGTTACTTTCACCATCAAAGCAAACCATTAAACTTTATCATTAAATTAATTATTTTTTTAAATTATAGCCCATTTTAAAAGCTCCGAAGTTTCCGAGTCATTGGAGATTCTATAACTTTATATTCATAAGGGGAAAAAATGCATGGAATCATTTACTTGCATATGCTAGATTGTAAAAGATTATGACTGCATTATTTATGATGTAACATATTGGTCATAATTAATAGAACATTCTTAAAGATGCAGAAATATGCTGCAAAATTTAAAATAAATCACTTCTTCTTTAGAAACCTCAAAACTCGTGAAATGAAAAGAATACTGTTAGATTTGTTTTGTTTGCTATTAGAGTTTTCTCAAAAACGCCATCTGAAATCAGGCTGCCTGGATAGTGAATCCGGATTCGACCCGTATAAGCTACAGTAGAGTTTAATTGTGTATGTTAAATGTGGAAAACAGTTTTGACAGATGCATTTGTTTCTTCCATCCAAAACAAAAACATTGCTCCGCACAGATTCATAGCCCATCATGAATAGTCTATGTTGAAATCTTAAGTATACAACATCTAATCGTACTGTAACTTTATTGTTCGATGTTGTCCCTCATATAAAAAATGAGCCACCTGCAAATTTTGATAGCGGCTTCGATAATAACAGTTTTCTCACTTGCCTTTTCGGGTCCCCCTCCCCTTTTCAAAGAACCCTTCCAAGATCCTATATTCCAGAAAAGGATTTTCGCTCCTGATTTTTATAGGTAACTAACCTCAGGTAATGCGTACTGTTCGAGTTTTTTTGGAAGAAAAAAATATATTTCTCGCGAAATACTTTTCTCTTAAATATACCTGTATCAGGAATAGAGCATTTAAAGGAGAGTTTTCTCACTCTTTTTCAAGTTTTTCGGTAAGCCTCAATTCCTTCTGGTGAATCATTCGAAAATGTGTGAAATAACTCTCAAAGTGTAAAAAGTAGGTTTCCGAAAACATGTTGAACAAGACAGAGTTGTGTTTGAAAAATTTATTCTGCTATAAGTTCGGACTTATCTATGGGAAAGAACATAGAGAGAAATGGTTTACGCAGAGAAAAAAAGAATCCGTGCAGGTACAAAATTGAAATTGGGTATATATTCTGTGAGCTGTCAAAAAGAATATAGTATTGGGACTGATCTGAGCTACAGCATGTGAGATAAACTTACTTGTAATCCAGATAAACTATTCTGAAGTGATGGCCATTTTTGAAATACAAAAGATTTTATGTAATTTAAATGTATGAAGTCTCTCCTTTTCTCAGAAAAATAAGCTTAAAATACATTTTAGAAAAACACAAACTAAAAGAACTCCATTTATGTATTAGTCACTCAACCTTTTTCACATTTGGCTAAAACACAGTTAAATAGAACATAATAATGTAAATGCTTTCTATATTTTAGATGCGGAATGAAAGAAACAATAATAGTACATCAGAACGTTCTACCCAGAGCATCTTCTCTTAATGAAACATTTTATGTTAAAATAAATAAATTTGCAATAAAATACTAAATTGCTACACTAGGAAAAAGATTTTGTTAAATTCAATACGATGTAAAAATATTTTTTAAATATTCTTAGAGAGGAAAAAAAGTATTCGATTTAGAGCAGATTTCTTTATTGTTTAAACTTATTTGAATATAAAGATAAATGTTTTTCACTTTTAGGTAAATATCTTCAAATGAATATTTCAAAGCATTGAAAAATTGTCAAATAAAATGTTATCAGTAATACTACTACAATTATTAGTAGTTGTTATTCAGAATCTGTGTAAAATTATGCAAACAATTCTTGGATTCGAAAACATAAAACCGCCCAATAATATTCATCATCTAAAATAAAAATTTATTGTTTGAACCTTTTAATATCAAAACGCATATTTTTTAATAAAGATAAATTAATTTTAGTTTTCATTAAAAGAAAGCTTCCTTTTAAGAATTTGTGTGTAAGAAAGTCAATCATAATGAAATTTTTAGTGTGTTTTTCCATTTTTAGCGATAAATATTATACTTTTAACATTTATAACTTATTTTTTTACTTCATTTCATGAAAGAAAAAATGGAATGTTACAGTTCATCTAAAAAGAATAATGCATATATTAAATAATTCTAAACTTCTACTTAAAACATATTCATCGAAAAACAAGTTATAAGATATTTCTCGAATTCAGCATTTGAAAACTTCCTCAATACAGGAATGATCCTTTGTTCTTATTTAAAAGCAAAAATATAGTAAATCAACACATTTCTTTTTTTTTTCTTTTTTTAAAAATTATCTGAATCAAGAATATGCCAAAAAAGTAAAATCGAAATTCTTCTAACGACGTTACATTTATTGAAAAAGGTGTCAAAATAATGGTAAGAAAATCAGATATAATTTTCCAATAAAAAAATTTAACAAAAGGATCCACATTATACATACTAGAAAGAAGGGATATTTTCATGACAAAACCTAATAAATTGTTATATTTTGGCAAAAAAATTGTATTAGTATTTAACATAAAATCCCATTCTAAATTTTCATGAAATCCTAATGATTTACTTTTAAAACAGATTGTTCAAATATGAAAAAAATTCATTGTATTTGTGAAATATCAGCATAAGAAAATATCTGATAATAAATATTTATTCGAACTTGTTATTTAAATTTACATTTAAATTTTATTTAGGTTTTAAATGTATCTTATATTTAAAGTTCGTTTATGTAAACGGAAGAAAGTTGACCATTTTAATATATTTTAATTTAAATACTTACAAGTAAGCTATGGCGACATTATATTTTTTTTCCACGTTCACCTGAATTTCGGAAAACAAATTAAAATTATTCGTGTAAAATATCTTTCTGAATAAACTAAGCACAGAATGGAATTTACCTTAATCTACCAAAAAAGGATTTTTAATTTACACAAAATACTAAAAATTTACTCGTAAAACACAGAAATATTTCATGTATTGCATCGAAATTCAGGGATTAAATGGACGTGCGATTAAGTGCTCAATATAAAAACTTAAAAGAAATGTTTCTTCAAGTAAAGCAATAAAGTTTATTTTGTCAAAAGTAATACACTCACGTCATAAAAAGCGTTAGATAATGCATGAGATTATAAAAGTGAAATAAAATTACCATGAAAAGTATAGTCTAATCTTCCAGGATTAAGTCCATAAATTGTCAAATTAAAGAGCTTAGAATTATAATCACTTCGCCGACTTTTCCACATCTCTGCTTTAATTATTACATATGAAGATGATGATTTATGGATCAAGACCATTTAAAATTTTTAAAAATATAAACATTCTCTACCCTAAACCGAGCGTACATTTTTAATAAATTTCTGTCTTTAAAAGTACACAGATCTAAATATCGCATAACTAAGCTTTGCAGTTGACATGAATACAAGCAAATATTTTTTCAAATCACCCCTTTGAGAGAAAGCTTTACTACAAACTTCACAAACATGAGATTTTTAATGGGTATGAATACGCAAATGTCTCTTTAAAATACTTCTTTGGGAAAAGGCTTTGTTGCATATTTCACAACTGTGAGGCTTTTCCTTGGTATGAATACGCAAATGTTCTTTTAAAGTATTACTTCGTGTGAAAGTTTTGTTGCATATTTCACAACTGTGAGGCTTTTCCTTGGTATGAATACGCAAATGTTCTTTTAAAGTACCACTTCGTGTGAAAGTTTTGTTGCATATTTCACAAATATGAGGCTTTTCCTTGGTATGAATCAGAAAATGTTTCCTTAAATTGCCTCTTTCAGAGAAAGACTTGTTGCAGATTTCACAAACATGAGGCTTTTCCTTGGTATGAATCAGAAAATGTTTCCTTAAATTGCCTCTTTTAGAGAAAGACTTGTTGCAGATTTCACAAACATGAGGCTTTTTCTTGTAATGAAGAAGTAAATGTTTCTTTAAAGAACCATTTTGAGAGAAAGCTTTGTTGCATATTTCACAGACATGAGGCTTTTCTTGTATGAATCGTAAATGTTTTTTAAATACACTTGAGAAAGCTTTGTTGCATATTTCACAGACATGAGGCTTTTCTCTGGTATGAATGCGTAAATGTGTTTTTAAATTACCACTATGAGAGAAGGCTTTGTTGCATATGTCACAAACATGAGGCTTTTCTTGTATGAATCGTAAATGTTTTTTAAATTCCTTTAGAGAAGCTTTGTTGCATATTCACAACATGAGGCTTTTCTTGTATGAATGTAAATGTTTTTAAATTCTCTTTAGAGAAGCTTGTTGCATATTCACAAACATGAGGCTTTTCCTTGGTATGAATCAGAAAATGTTTCCTTAAATTGCCTCTTTCAGAGAAAGACTTGTTGCAGATTTCACAAACATGAGGCTTTTCCTTGGTATGAATACGTAAATGTTGTTTTAAAGTACCACTTTGTGAGAAAGATTTGTAGCATATTTCACAAATGTGAGACTTTTGCTTGGTATGGATAAGAAGATGTCTTCTGAAAAGAAAAACTCGAGAGAAAGTCTTGTTGCAAATTTTGCAAACTTGGGGCTTTTCATTGGTATGAGTTAGTAAATGTGTTTCTAAATCACAGTTGTATGAGAATGTCAGCTTACATATTTCACAAACAAAACGTTTTTCGTTGGTATGAAGACGCAGATGTGCTCTCAAGTCAACATCTTGAGCGAAAGTCACCTGACATATTTCACAAATATGAGGCTTTTCATCGGAAGAAATTCGAACGTGTGGATTCATAATATCATTTCGAGAACAGGCCATGCTGCTAAATTTAAAATGAAAGCTTTACCTCTGGTTCTATCTGGTAAATACTTATTTAACATAAAACGAAGAAACAAATGACAGATTACAACGCTTTACATGAATAGCGGTTGACAATTATATTTTCATGTTAATTTGCTTCATTTCAACGCAGTACTGAAACCGAAATTGGAATTTTTACTTTTTTTTAAAAGTAAAACCTAAAAAAGAGAATTCCTTCTGAATATTACAGCTTTAAACGAATTAAAAAGACGTGTCATACTTTTTTTCTCTTCAGTTTGCTCAAAAAAGTGCTTTTTTTAATCGCTTATGCGTATACAATCAAAATCTAAAATATATTTACTTAATATAGAAAATCATACAATGGTTTGATTTTATAAGGTATCGTGCCCTTAGAAGCAGCACGAGGGCATTTCACGATGGATCTCGTAATTTTGACACGCATTCGTGACGAGGACGACACTTGAATCGGTACCCCTCTTCCCACGCCAGTGGCAGAAGTTTCAGTTCCGACACAGATGTCACGTGCATGAGCCCCTCTACATGGCGGGTCTTCAGTGGTACTTGCCACGAACTCATGGCAAACCAACCACGAGTGCATGGGCAGGATCTTAAGTTACCTCGAGCACCAGATTTAAATGAAATGGGGAGGGGGATTTAGTTGTATTGAGGTTCTGAGATCAAAAATAAGTCTCTACAGGCATTAATATTATTCACAATCACTAATCTTTCCATGACTAAAAGTATAAATCCAATTAGTCCATCTATTGTTTCCTTCTAAGATAACGTTAACTAAGCAAATTAAATCAATTTAGAAAAAATTTCCTCCGAAACGAAGGGCATCAACTCCTGCCTGAATATCATCCAGAAGGCTTCAAATCCTTTATCAGCTGGATCTTTTTAGTGAATTAGTATCACAACGTCGCACCGGTCAGCTACTCGAGAGCTTTTTGTGGCGTAGCCTCATAATTTTAACCATGGTCAAGTGACGAGGACGACACCTGAGCTGACCCCCTTTTCTTAACTTTTTCACCACACAAATGGGAGGACGTTTGAGCCTCGACAAATTCAACGTATATCGCTCCCCTACACAGCGGGTCTTCAGTGGTACTAGGCTCGAACTCATGAAACGCAGGTCATGAGTCCTTGACTTTGACCACTAGGCTACCCTGACCACGCCGGATCCTTTAGATACGGAAGAATTCGAATTTAATTTCATTGATCCCTGCCGATAGACAATCGGCCTATGGGATGAAAACGGAGTCGATTGCATTTTCGCCCCACCCCGACTACTGCGAACCACACATTCAATGACCCAACTCAAAGATACTGTATACGAAATGATGGGCTCTCATCAAATGTTTCGAAATGCTAAAGGAGTTGCTGAATAGCCATTGGGATACGAAGAGCCTTTCGATCCAAAGATTATGAAATGTACTGGTCTGGATATTATTTCCAAATTGTCTAGGCTTGGTCATTGAAAACAAGTGTGTCTTCAGTGGATACTGTCGCATGTTGCGTGCCTGGAAACGAGACTGCTGATGAGTTGGCTGGGAGGTGTTGTGACCTCCCTGACTCCAGTTCCTACGACTTGAGCCACTCTGAAATTCATTCCATCCACAGCGTTAAATTGAATATGACTTTGCGAAAAAAAACCCTGCTCGCCTCTGGTACGCAGCTCAGAGAGAGTCCTGGTCTATCTCTACAGTGCAGGAGATCCAGGGCTATTCAGACGGCCTTGGCGCGCTTTAGAAGCAGTCACCTGCATGGTATGACCTTTGTGCAGAGGGTAAAGTCTTTCTTTATCAGTCATCAGTCTCTCCCTAATTCTCATGCTCATCTTCTGAACTGCTGGGGCCTTTCCCTCTTACAATTGTTTGGAAATCAAGATTTGACCGGTGACATTATTATGCGGAAATGTCAAATGGGACTTGGTATAAACTTTCTTGCTCCAAATGTATTTGAAAAACCAACAGAGCCTTCCGAAATATTCATAACACTGCATTGATAATGGCTTAATTCTGTTTCATTTCGCTCTTTCCTCTAATTCGGTAGTTATCGTTTGGGGTGGTTAAAACTACAGTTGTTGACAATGTATAGATGAAATTAAACCGTAAATTACGGTTAGTATATTTCTTATGTCGTAAGCACTTTATTTATTTTTTAACATTGGTGTTTTATTTATTTGTACTTTGCTAGGATCGATACTTATTACGAGATCCATATTCTCTCGTGTTGCTTCAGATTGCGCCGTAAATGAAAATCAAATCAAACAGCTGGATCGTTTTATTCTGGATTAAATTAAAGTGCATTTAATTACAACTACAAGCTCAGAAGTTTTCTTAAAAGAGTATATAAAAATTTTGATACAAACTGTGAAATGAATACGTACAGATTTCCAATTTTAAAAATTGTATTTATCATTTAAATATTTTTACAATAAAAATATTTAAAAAATGTTGTAATTATTTTAAAATGAATGATTTCCGTATTATTTGTAGAGAGGAACACGTGAATGGCACGAATAATATTGTAAATTTAATTGTTTAATAAATTAAAACACAAAAAATCTAATTGTGTGTGCGCGAGCTATGCCGTATCTTATCAACAAGTAGAAAAATATAATATAAAATCAAATTCATTGAATACATGCCGATTGATTTACGATTGTAGATACGAATTCATTGTAGTCACAGTATATGCGTTGAACAAAGCCTTTTTTTTTCACAGGGTTAAACTATATATATACAATAAAATTATGTATAGTTTTAGAAGCTCTTTCTCTTTGAAATATTTTTATTCTTTTATTTTACACACATGTAGCTCTATAAAAATTCCAAATACGAAATAAAATTGAAGGCTTGGATCAATCGTCTGTATATCATTTTGGAAAAAAAAGCAGCTAACTCGTAATAATTAATCATCAATTTTTTTTGAATAATTTCCCACGATTACTGTTATAAATTTTTGAAAATATCGACCATTTGTAAACATAATAGCACTACATATATTAATATGATAACAAAAATTTGTGAATGATTCTTTATAGTTTCCATACCAAATGTATCCGGAAAAAATTTTGAATCTCAAAGTCAGTGCCGATTTAAGCTCATTTTTAAGGTCGTTACCTTGCAAAATATCTGCAGGACCATTGGCACTGGCGGATCGAAATTTATAACCAGAAGATCTGCTTAAGTCCAGCTTATCAGGGTCCTTCGAGGACTCTGGGCGTTCAATGGATAAACTACCACTGCTGAAAGTTTTATTGCAATCTTAAGTTACGCCGTTTATGGTATTTTAGTAATATAAAAGTGTTTATTGTATATTATTAAAATAATAAAGCAAAAATTGGCTGAAAAATCATTCTTTTATTTCTTTTTATGTGTGAAAAAATATTTTTATTATTCGACTTTTTCTAAGAATAATTCTATAAGGCTATTAAATGATTGACGATGGTTTTAAATTATTTGCTCAATTAGAATCAATTCACATTAAAATTCAAATAAAAACCAACGTTTCAAATTTTCGCAAGTGTTTTTAACTGAAATTAATTTATTGTGAACACGCACGACGAAAAAAAGTTGTTTTATTATTTTATGTGGTTTGCGTATTTCTGCAACCTACTTTGTAAGCGTCATTCCTAGCTATCTATCTATTTGTGTTAAAATAGAAAAATAGGCATTTGTGAAAGGTTCCAACGAAACGCAAAATCGCCTGCAAATGAAAATGTTCTTTTGCATTTTTAAGAGACTTTAATTAGACCTAGAGCTTTGATGTTCCACAGATTTAAATTTCCCTCGGATTATTTAAAACGCATTATTTGAAGCTACCGATTATTTTATATTAAAATAGAACGATTTGTGTTTATATGAACATTTCAAAAGAATTCAAAATTGTTTGAAAACGAAATATTTCTTTTGTTTCTATTTTTATTCTGATTCAAAAACGAAAACAAGGAATATTTCTTGTGAATATTATGTTCTCATTTCTGTATCTTTTATTAAACACATTAGTGTTTGCCAAAAACAAACGGGATATCTTGCAAAATATTTTGT
Organism: Trichonephila clavata; assembly: GCA_019973975.1. Lineage (NCBI taxonomy): Eukaryota > Metazoa > Arthropoda > Arachnida > Araneae > Nephilidae > Trichonephila > Trichonephila clavata. The sequence continues at coordinate 57,262 of BMAO01004055.1, forward strand.
CTTTTTTGAAGGACGGTAATATTGAAATAAAATTCCAGTAGACAAGATCTTTCTAAATCTATGCAATCGATTTTACACTCAAAAATAAAAAGACTGAACGAGAATTCCTACAATAACTCCGAAAATAAGCGAATAGTCTTCATTATTAAATAGTTGCAATAGATTCAGAAGAACTATTCGAATGCAAGAATGTTCTAAGATAAGTAGAGATTTTTCAAATATAGCGCTTGAAATAACAAAATAAAAAACACTTAAAACTAAAACTATTTTAATAGAAATAGCTGTAGGCACACTTGTTTAGAAGCATAGAATAATGAAAAATTCTTTTAAAGAAAAAAATATTTTGTTTGTGCTATCTGCCAAAAGAAGGCAAAATAAAATAGCTTTGAAGTTTTACAAATTATTTCTATAAACTGTCACAAAAAGATTGTTTTTGAGATTGTGATACTGATTATTTTTATTTAACGATATTTTACGGAAAAGATTATCTCTGCTACATTAAGGTTTAAATACGAGAAAAATAATTCGTATATTTTTGTAATATGTACATCATTTAAATCAGAATATAATTACTATTTTGGAAGCACTCATTTCAGTATGTAAAAGAAGTTCATTTATGATCGTTAACGAATACATTTATGATCGATAACGAAGTTAAATAATGATACGTCGACAATGGGAAATATAATTTCATGACCTATTTGCTATAAAGAAATTAAATATATTTGTATTAGAGAAGCACTAGATGAACCTATATAGCATATTTCGTATCGGATTTTAAATTTATCATTGAATTTTCAGCTTAAATTTTCCTGACACATATCTTCCATAAGAGCAAATAAACATTTTTAATCAAAAAAATGTTAATTAAAATGTTATTTAGAATTTGAAAAATAAAAGGGTTAAAATACCTTAATGAAAGTTAAATTACGCAATAGGAAAGGAATAAAAATTTATACACGCATTTGAAATTCGCAAATTTTTTTCCAAGTCTGCACATCGGAACATTTTACTCTTAATTCAATGTCTTATTTTGGAATAAACTTTCGTAATAAGCAAAAGTTACTTTTACCATCAAAGCAAACCATTAAACTTTATGATTAAATTAATTTTTTTTTAAATTATAACCCAAACTAAAGTTTTTCTTAATAACTGCAGTAAATATATAAAGTGTTCAATGCAAGTGTTATTGTGTATTTGATTAATATACATACACGAGACTCCGTTTTTGAAACAAAACCTGTTACAACTTTGACAAGTCTGTTTCTTCCAGTCCGTTGCGTCCAGAGTCTCATTCCCAAACATATTCAAAGATCTTCAATATTTACAAACGTTAATCTGCATTGAAACTTAAAGTAAGATTCCTTCAAATCCCGTAATAACCTTATTATTGGATGCTACACCTCATAAAACGTAAGCCACCTCTGAGTTTTGATAGCGGTTTCGATAATCCCAGTTTTTCTCTCGGCTCATTCCCCACATACACTCAAGATCCAATATTCCATGGGGGGATTTTCTCTCTTATTTTTTTATCAGAATCCGACCCACAGGGAATGTGTATACCGTTCAAGTTTTTCTGGAGAAAAAAATATCATTTGGTGAAATATTATTTTTTTCTTTATCTTTTGTATACCTGGATCCTACAATCAAATCGTTTTATGCGAGAGGATTTTTTCTCATTCCTCGAGTTTCTGGGTAAACCTCAATTCATTTTCCTGGATCATGTTGGAAAGTTTTAAAAATAGCTCCCGAGGGGCAAACCTATCCGTTTTCGGGGAACGAATTTTTTTGTGGAAAGATAGAACGTTTGTCTGAAGAATTTACTTCGTTCTTATTTCACATTTATAGGTGAGGAAAGGGATTTATAGTCGGTGGACAGATATTTTGCCACGGAATGAATAATATCTATTCGTGTATGAAAAAGAAACCCATTCTGAATTTTCTCAGTATTAGGAACGCGTGTAAAATTGCAGTTTAAGAAATAAAACGGTTCATTCTACAAATCCAAGACTCTGTAGCGGTATCTACATGAGCCAGTAACAGCCTCCGGACAGCGGTGATCACTTTTGTCTAGTGGTATATTACGTACTTACCGAACCGAAAAAGAAAACTCCGACAACTCTTTAAAGAGCAGATATTTATTTTTTAAAGTAAAATAATCTGAAATAGTGTCCTTAACAAATTTGAAGAGCCTAAAATATGAGTTAAGCAAAAGTTTGTAGGGTAGATGGTAGCTTTTTCTTTTATTCATTTTCAATTTCGACTTGATTGAGATCTCATAGCTGGTGTTGAGTCACGAATTCCTGGTGCGGCTGAGATTCGCCGTGTAGAGGGGTTGATGCATATTAAATCTATCGTGGTGCAAATCCTCACGTTAGCTTAATGTATAAATTTGGAGAGTGGAGTGCAGAGCTCTTGTGTCGCTCTCGTCACTTGACTGCGGCTTAAAATTGTAGGGTACCTCACAGTCGCGTAACGAAGCTTGTTTGTATAACGAAAAATAAGTTTAAATGAACAATTTAAATGAAATTTATTCATGGGAAGTATCAAAACAAACATTTCTCCTAACAAGGCAATAGCGAAAGTATTTTAAAGGAGTATTTGTGTAAATTTTCAATGTAGAACCTTACTAAGGAATTCTTTCTCCCCCTTTCAATCTTTTTATATCTATTATGACAATAAAAAGTACTTTTCGAATTGCATTTAAAAACTTAGAAGTTTCTGTGGAAGAACGACGTTACTA